>VDFB02223813.1:0-16762 GCA_007258455.2 Sequoia sempervirens
TAGTGTAACATGATGGGTGACTTTGTATTACTTCAACTATTATATATATGATGTAGGAATGCTTAACATGTGAATTGAGTGTGCAACTACAAGGTTAATTTGTCACCCAATTATACAAGTTTAGGTTATTTCCTCAATGGTGGTTATATCAAAGATGTCACATTGGGCCTAATATTTTTGCTAATCCCTATTATTTAGCCGGATTACGATTTTGAAGCATCTTATGTAAAGACCTGGTATAGTGAACCACCATGAAGCTTAGTGGATATCAGGTGCCTTATATGGTGTGGTTAGACTATAAATGTGTGTGTCATGGTTATGTTTGTATATTCTCTCATTGTATTGTTTATATTTTGATGGTTAATTGAACTGCATGTTAATAATGTATGATGCACTTTGGGAATCAAGAAATTGAAAAATAAAATCTGAATTATTATTTAGTTGCATTGTAAATTATATGCAAATTAATTAAGGATTTAAAATATTCCTTATTTTTAAAATGAATTAAGTTAGTTATATCAATGCTAATTTGGAAAATGAAAATAAAAAGGTAAAAAAGGAGAAATATAAATAAAGTGAAAAGAGATTGGAAAAGGGAGTTAAAAGAAAAAGAGAAAGATATATTTTCAAAAATTTCTCTCAAACCCTCTTCCTCTCAATTTGAAAATTGAATTAATTTGCTTAATTTTGAGGATTGTTGGCTTGAATTGGCCTGAAAAAATAAAGGTATTGAAGGTGTATTTTCATGGCGTGTGAATTTGTTCTTGAAAATTGATTTTTATTGTGTGAATTTGGCAATTTGGTGTTCTCCAAATTGAAGGTAATTTTCTTGTTTTCTCTTAGTTTTTTAGAAATTTTCATCTCATGACTACCATAACCACGTATGTTGTAGCATATGGGTCTATTTCCAATTATGAATTGATTAAATTGTGTTATGGAATCTATTGTTTTGTAAATTTTTATAAATGCCATTTTAAAGCAAAAACTATGACAAATTTTTTAAGAAATTGAAAATATGAACTTTAATGTAAATGAGTTTTGTGCATGTATGAATAAAAGAGTATCCTTCATTTTTTGATTTTTTTTTTTTGAATTTTCAAGCATTTATCCATGGAGGAGTTAGGGGTTGGTTATTTTTTCACGTGTAAAATTATTTAAACTTTTTTAAAATTTAGAGTGATTTTGAAACAATTAAAATGGGGGAAAATAAGTCTCATTATTTTTCCCTGTGAAATATTTTGGGACCACATTCAAATTTTTATACCACTTTTGTTGTATCATTTTTCATGCCACATCCAATTAATTAATTGGGAAGTGAGGAGCTTAGGATTGAGGTATAGAGGGTAGGAAGGAGTGGCTTTCGACATTGTCTCGAATCAAAAGTGATTATGTGGCTACAATGAATACGAGTTATTTAATTAAATGATAAATAAATAAATTCATGGGGTAATTAATACAAACAAGATGTGAGTCTGTGACATACTTAGAGTTATTGCATATGATCAATATGATATTTCAAGGACATGCCAAACTCAATTAGATTTGGTGGATGTCACTTGGGTAGGATATGTATTGAAGTAGGTGGTTACCTCATCCTGCCTTCACATTGACTCCACGAGAGAGCATGATTATGGGGTTAGGACCCAATTGTCATTGTGGTGTAGTTATACTCATTGGTTCATTCTAGTGATTTTTTCCCATAATTTATAAGTCTTTCATGTGTGTCACCTTTCTTGCAACAATGTTGATTCCTTGTAAGTATTATTATGGTTCGACATTGTATGCGATAGAAGCATCATCACAATGGCCGTTGTATTCCTTGTATGTAATTTTTCTTGACACGACACTCTATGTGTATATTGGCATGCAATCTAACATGTCAATTTTATATCTTAATGATTAAGAGTTTAAATAAAATCCCACTAAAGAAATTAAATATTAAATAATTATTTTAAAAATATCCAATGTACTTGGATCTATCTTGCAAATCTTTGGTCCTTAAATTCCCTTTCACCTATAAAAATATAATCAATTCATGGTTATTCATTTTTAATTCCTTGAATATATATGAACTTGACCTATATATATCCAAAAAATGTGCCTTTAGAAATCATAAAATTCCTTGAAATAGTTGATAGAAAATAGAGACAAAATATATTTCAAAGGTGAAGGTGTGTCTTGTATTGATTATCTAAGTAGAAAATGCAAATGACTAAGTTATAGAAGTCCAAGATTTTGTGAATTGATTCTTGCAACTTGATTACAATATTAATTACAAAAAATTGACCATAGACTGGCCTAGAGGTCCAAGAACATGTTTGAGATCTAGCAAAGATCAACCTCTAAAACACTAAAAAAGTATAATTATAAAAATTGAAATACCTAGATTACCCACACAACTAACACATGGATTAATTACGTAACGCCCCGCCACGAGACCCTAGAGGACAACACACTAACGCCTAAATGAAACTTTTTTTTTTAAAATTTTATAAACACGTTGTTGTAAATGAAACACTTAATATTAATCTAATCTAATCTAATCTAAGTCCTCTAGGATCCATGACTACGTTACGTAGTTTCCCATCATCTAATTTAGTGAGAACTAAAAAACATTAATAAAATTTTAACATCAAAATGGAAATACATCTCATCATCACAGTTTACCATGACTCAATATGATACATCCATAACATTTACTCAAACTAGATCATTGAATCAATTCATTTAATCACATATACAATAATATCTGTTACACCATCCATTACATAATAGAATTCAACTTCAATTTACAACATTAAATTTACACATCTAAATATCGATATTTCCTCATATACATGTGAGGAGTGTACATCAAGAATGATACAATACAAGTACAAGAGTGACAATACACATAAGTTGGTACAACTACAGAGGTCTTCAATCCAGGAGAAGTCAACACAATCACGAACGTGGAGAGGGAACCCAATGGGGAACATTGCACTTTCCACCCAACCGTGTGAAACCTAAAGGTCCACCCCCCGTGCTAGGAGATAACAAAGGGTCCCACCATCATAATTAGGCATTAGACATTGGACACCACAAGGCTAACAAGACAACTATGCACAAGTAAAGTACAACAACAAACAATAGTAACATCACTTCCAGAGGCACATAAACATCCAAGGAAATACAAGAAACAAGGGGATACAAACTTGCCGTAGGAGTGTCATCACATAGTTTGCATGGGTTACCTAGGAAAATTTTCCTAGGCCCCGACCCCCATCCTAGGTTACCCTGGTAGCCTCTACCAATCTCTGGCCCCTCATGCAACCCTATGTAGAATCAACATACCTCTCGAGAGGATGAGGCAGTTGATCTTGCCATTCTAAGCCTTCTCGACTCATCTCAAGCCTATACGAGCGCTTGATCCTTGAGCAAGGCATTAACTTATCTTGATTAGTGTATTGCTACCCAACCCCCTAGTTCATTTTAGGTTATCACTTGATTACAAAACTTCCACATGGTTACCTAGGAACCACTTTTACGTACACCAGACCACATTCGAGCTTCCTCCCTATCGACAAGAGGAAACCAATGGAGAATCCAGAAATGGCAGGCCGCGCAATCCTGACGCAATTTCATTAACTAAACAACATTGCGAGGCTTAACCCTTCCCGCTCACAAGTTTTAAAAGCTCCAACCACATGGGGAAAATAAAGTGCAAGGCCAATAACCATCATATACTCATTGGACACACAACAATCATCTCAAGGATAATCAAAGAATTCCATCAAGGCAACAATTCTCCCTAGCCTCTTGAAGACTCCAAATTTAATTCCACTAGAAGACATAACCATTTGAACAAAACCCACTATCATTACCAACTTAATAATCATTCACTTTCTTCATACTAACATCAAATAATAATAGAATATGGAGTCTAAGTGGGTTGCATGGAAATCATTACAAGTTCACAAATAAAATATTCAATTCAATAATAATCTCTTCTAAATACACTAACTTTTATTTATTTATTTCTAACTACATCAATTCTTTAAAATCAAATATTTTCTCTTCCAATTGTATTTGGCACGTACTTATTGTGATAGAGATAGTAAATAAGGGACAATACGATGCAGCATATCAACAAGGAGGGTTCGTCCTATGCATGCAGCTATACGCAATAATAATAATAATAATATGCATGCACGTAATAATAATACGTTTGCAGATCTCGGGCAAAATAAGGACTCTATTTGGATTATGGGAAATTGCAAAGAGATTCAGATGAACCAGGTAATGGGTGGGGTGTAAGCGCGGCAGCCAATATGTCCGTAATAATGCGTAGCGTAATATAATGGCAGCCATGCAGCAATAATACGTCTATGCTCGCCGAATTTTGGAAACGCACGCCGATATTCCATACAGGATTCAATGCCAAATTTATAACAATTTTCTGAACACACATGCTATACCAGCTATTGATTAAGACAACGATTCCAATGTAAACAAAGAACCAATACAATGTAAACAAGGCCTGATATATATATATATATATATATATATTCTAACCACACTACCAAATCTTATACGTGCATGAGGCGCTGTGATAAAATAAATTTAAACAGAGATAAGACTTTCAACCAACGAATCTCCCAGTTCACTGGGCATTCCAACACCAAGATAAAGCATGCAAACTAAAGGAAATAAGTTTGAAGACTAAAAGCTTAGATGACTGCATGTATGTCGCACACGAACTAATGGCAAGGAGAAACCACAGTAAGCAAAAAAAATTCCCTTGTCAAGAAAAAGTCGATGCTAGAAGAGAGAGATGTAGGGATGGTATCTATACATATATACTCAGCTATCAAAATTTATGCCAAATTTAGCAGAATAAGAAATATTGTTTGGGAAAACTATTCACGAAATTAACAAAAGAGGATGCAGAGAGAGGTCTAGTGTTGGAAATGATTCCAATCAGACAAAATTTTCCAGAACAAAACAAAAAGGAATTTCGTTCGACTAAGAGGAAAGAATATGTAATATGATTATTTCTTGGAGACGCCAAACCAGTATAAATAGAGCTACAGGGAACAATAAATTGCAGTGACAAATATTAATACTATTTGCCCAGCTGACAATCGAATTCAATGAGATTCAATATTGACTCTATTGTGCAATAAAGTTCAAAAGGTATGGAAAAATTACGCCGATTTCATATGCAGATGAATGTATAATCAAATGATAGACAAAGACATATGGTTAAATGATTCATTCAAAATTAGGGTATTAACATACAAGAAATCTACAGAAGAGTATGACTCTGTCTGGGTAAAGAAACGACTTAAAAAAAGATTATCTATTCATGATTATAAAACAGGGACAATGCCTCCTAGTTCTTTTAAAAGCTCGAAACAGAGCATAAATCAAAATTCTGAAGCATGGCTGGTAATAATTTATAGAATAAACACTATACATTGCAAAGATATTCCAGGGAGTTCTTTCAGAATCTTTTTAATTAAATATTTCAAGCAAGCGTAAATTGAGGTGCAAAGTAAAAACATAGGAACCTGATTAAATCAATTAGCTGGGCTGGAAATTGATGCAGAGGTAGCTCTCTCCAATTTGCAGCTACAAAATTATTCAAACTTTCTCAATACTATAAATCCCCCCCCCCCCCGCCCCCCCCCAATTCCAACTTTCCAAAAAATTCCAAGAAATCTTTCCAGAACCAAAGAAACAACTCAAGAACAAGAAACTCCCGTACAACCAAATTCCCCAACCTCTGTAAAAGCCCCAAATCCAAAACCTCCAAAACTTCCAAGAAAAAATTTCAAGAACAAGAGAAAACCAATTCAAGAACCAAAAAACTCCCTCTGAAACAAAATGCAAGTTAATTTCCCCCAAAATAATCCAATTTCCCCTCTTCAGTTAACTCCACTACTTTATTTATTATCCTCCACTATCTATAACTGCATCCTCCCTAATTCATTAATTTATTTTTCTTTTATTCGTCCCCACTAAGCATAATTTATCCAACTTGTTTAATTTTTATAACTTTTAAATCATCCCTTGCAATTACACTCACTTAATTAACTATTTAATAGATATATGATTTATAATTTAATTTCTCCTATAACTTGCTTGCACAATCCTATTAAATTAATATATTTATTTAAATACTTCATTTTAAATGATAAAATTTAATTTATAAAAATCAAGTAAATGCTCATTAATAATTTATTTAATTAATACTTCAATCATATACAAACTTTTATTTAATTATTCCAAGGTCTTTAAATTTCAATGCTTTCAAACATAATGAAATAATCAAACCAAGCACAATCATGAACATAACTCCAAGAAACATACTCTCAAACATTACCAGATTGTAAGATGAAATGGAAGGTAAAATGATCACTACATCACAAAATGACTCAAATTGACCTTATAGACGAGATGTGACATCAAAAACTCATCCTCGATGAGGGCGATGGCTCAATGTGGGGGACCCGATGCTACCTCTGAATCAACAACCTCCATTGGGCTTTAAGGCATGCTCAAGCCTGGCAATCCAAGTGGAGTCGATGCCTGGTACCTGCAGCCTGCAACAAATCACACGGTTGAACATGTGCATAGGGAAAACAGTCAATCACACCATGAAGGGAAAATTGTAGTCGTAGGGTTCTCGCAAGGGAGTGATGAGACACTGTTCCCTTCACCAATACATCAACACACAATAACTGATATCAAATCATGATCTAGAATATGCATTCAATAAACAAATAATCTTATATCCATGATAACTTACATAAACAATTAAACTAATCTGCTAACCATAATATAAGCATGATATCATCATAACAGAGCATCAAAAGTGTCATAATATCCTAATATCATCAAACAATATCATAATGTCTAGCTATAAATGCAAGTATTGTCCAAAATAAAGAACAAACTTGGGGCACTACTTCCTCCCCCCCTAAGACCAGGCTTACTCTTGGAAGCCTGCAAACAGATATGGATATAATTATCTCATCCTAGAAGCATCCTCCTAGGTCGCAACAGACTTGTAATTCGGATCCCATAGGACCCTGACCTGCTCAATGTCTCATCCCCTGAGTGTGAGTCCCTTGTGTTGTATGATGCCCACCGCCCCTGTGCCGCCTAATTGCCCCTACCCGTAATGCATTCCAACTAACGTGAGATATATTAGGATAATAAGGGTTCCAGAATTGAAATGTGGTACCAACATCATGAATGTATGAGATTGGCAGCAAAGCAAGATTATGCTACAGGACTACAATCCTCCAAAAATTCCTCTAAAAGGCCCAACGTAAACATAAATGCAAGCTTAGAGAGTATTTTCCATAATAGATTAGACTTTCATGATAAACGCTAAAACCTTAGGGGCCACCACCGCAGAACCGTACCCAATTCCCATGAGTATCGGGAGCATATTTCTTCTATCTATCCCTCGGTTGCTACTAGAATGTCTTCCATACGAATCCACTTGTTTCCATCTCCGGCGCATTCCCACTCAGCAAGAAACTTTGTCCTCCAAATGGTCCCAATCAATCTAACTGGTTACTGCATATCCATATAATTCCCCGAAAGGGAGGCATGCTACTAGAATCAGGAGAAGGTTATTGTATGCAATCTACCAACATAGGTAGTCCCTCCCATCTGACTCTTTTGGATCCATGATGGGCATTCGGTTATTATCCCTCGAGGGATCCGATTGACCCCTCCAGCCTACCCATCACTGGATGATAGTGATGAATCCAAAGCTCCGGGGCCGGTCCCTAATGTACAAGCAGCAGTAGGGATGTCCAAAGAGATGAAGTAAACCCTGGATCCCTGTTTCAAATAATTCAACGAGGAATACCGTGTAACCTAACAATGTCCTCCATGAAGACTTTGGCCATTGATGAAGCATTGTATGAGGAATGAATAGGAGAGAAGTGTGCTACCTTTGTCAACCTGTCCACAGTGACCATAATGACATCATGCCGATGGGAAGAAACAGGCAAACCAACAATAAAATCCAACGAGATAATGTCCCATTTCCACTTCGGAACTAGATGAGGCTGCAAAAGTCTTGTAGGGTCGCACCTTCACTTTCGGATGACTCCAAAAAATCCCGGCACAAAATCTCACAATAATATATCTCCCCATTGAACCTAAAAGGCTGCAAATCAAGAAGATCTACGTGGTATATTGGATATAATTGTGATGGTTTCAATAAGGTGCCTCATGTACCTCATATGATCAAAGTATGTAAATCTTCCGAGGGAAGGTACATACATGACCCAAATTCTTAACAACCATCTAACTCAAAGTGAATATCCCATAAACCTCTAAATTCTTCTACACTCTACTCCTGGGCCTCACCTCTCATACTAACTAATCCCAGTTAATCCATCAGTGATCTCGGCTCCTCGACCAACACACTAAGGCTACTATTTATAGCCTATGTCTCACCACCAAGTGCATCTGCAACCACATTCTTCTTACCCTAAATGAATTTCACCTCAAAATCATATTCATAGGAACTCCATCCACTATCTTTATGTCGCATTTAGATTAGGCTGCATGAAAATATACTGCAAACTACGATGATCACTGTGCAACTCAAACCGATTCCCCAATAAAAAGTGCCTCCATCTCATCAAGGCATGAACCATAATGGCTAACTCAAGATCATGTGTAGGATAGTTCAACTCATGATCCTTGAGTTTGTGAGACTCATAGGCAATCACGCAACCATCCTGCATCAACACAACTCCTAAACCCTCCAAGGAAGCATCTGTACAAACCACAAAATCCCCAGTAGGATCAGGAACAACTAAGATAGGTGCACTGGTCAATCTCTCCTTAAGAGTCTGAAAAGCTACCTCGCACTGCTCTGACCAAATAAATTTCTTCCCTTTCCTCTAAAGAGAAGTGATGGGGTGTGCTATCCTCAAAAACCCCTGTACAAACCATTGGTAGCAACCTGCTAACCCCATGAAACTGCGAACCTCCGCAACATTAGTGGGTGTAGGCCAATCAATGATAGCTTGGATCTTTGAAGGATCCACGACAATGCCCTCACCAGAGATAACATGTCCCAAATATTTCACCTCTGCCTTGAAGAACTCACACTTCGACAAGTTAGAATATAACTGATTCTCCCTCAAACACTATAGAACCTGTCTCAAATGATCCTCATGCTCCTCCATGGTCCTCAAATAGATCAATATGTCATTTAAAAACACCAGGAAAAATCAGTCAAAGTAGGTACGAAACACACCATTCATCAAACTCATGAACACCGAGGGCGCATTCATTAACCTGAACGACACCACTATGAACTCGTAGTGTCCATATCGAGTACGAAATGTGGTCTAATGGATATCTACCTCGAAGATGCGCAATTGGTGATACCCTGATTTAAGATCAATCTTCAAAAATACTCTAGCACCCTTGATATGATAAAATAGATCATCGATCCTCGACAACGAATACATGTTCCTTATTGTCACCTTGTTCAACTGCTGGTAATCAATGCACAGTCGAAGAGACCTGTCCTTCTTTTTCACAAATATCACTAGTGCGCCCCAAGGAGAGACACTAGGATGAATAAATCCCTCCGCTAACAACCTCACAGCTTGCACCAAAAGTTCCTTAAGCCTTGAGTGGTCATCTGCATGAGCTTCTGTGAAATGGGCTCAGCTCCAGGTACAAGATCAATCTTAAATTTGATGTCACGCTTAGGTGGCATCCTTGGAATCTCGTTAGGAAAGACATTTGCATACTATCTAAGGATGGGATGACTATCAAGTGACACCTCCTCCTGACTCTCTCCTAACTCCAAATCATTAACTGTCACTTCAAACAATTGACAGCCCTACGACATACACCTCCTCAACTGCATAGCTGAGATCATCCTCAAGGATATATGCCTCTGAACCCCAACTACCTCAACCTCATTTCCAGAATCATCTACACACTGCACCAACTTATGATGACAATCTATGACTGCACTGTGAGCATCTAACCAATCCATGACCAATACAATATCATAAGACCCAAGGGGAATAATAGGAAGATCAACTGTGGTGTCAAGAGACCCAATCCTCAAACTACAACCACAAACAAGAGACTCAACTGCGACCTTAGCACCATAAGCTAGCTCAACTTGCCACCCATCATCTTGCTTCACTGCCACCAGTCCACAAATCGGTACTACATAAGGAGAAATAAAGGAATCTAAAGCACCTAAATCAAAGAGAATAAAAAATCTACTACCTTGCAACACACCTGATGTCTCAACCACTTTACCTTGGTGCTCAGCTTGGCGGTTATCAACCGCAACAAAAACTCTGTGTGATCTACTTGCATCCCCTACTGTCAACTCTGAAGCTATTGGTCTATGAGTAAATCTAGATGTGCCCTTCTGAGGACACTGTTGAGCAATATGACCTTGCTGAGCACAAGAGAAGCACCTTGTACCTCTGCCAAAACCTCTACCACCTGGAGGTGCACTAGATCACTAACACTGTTAACTATAGACTCCAACCTGTTTGGATCGAGCTATACATTTTTTCCTCCACTTTGTCTCTTCCCTCGATCAAACCTACCACCATGAGACTGCAGTTCTGGTGTCTTTTAGGCCGAGAGGGGCTACCATCAAGATCACTATTGAGGGGTGCCCATGAATTCTAGAAGGATGCATGTTGACCGACCACCACCTAGAATCCAAAACCCTGGGAGTCCACCACCAATCTAAACTCCCCATTTGACCACCCAGCCATGCCAAATTCTCCCCAACTATCCGAGCTTCCATAGTTACTCCATGGTTTTGGATCAAAACCCACCACCTTCACATGTAGGGTATCTGGCCCCCGATAGAAAGGTTGTACCAATATAAATTCTCTTATCATCTCCAATGCTAGCATATTGCTTAAGCTCATAGAATTTTTGCTCATACTGTTCCACTGACATCACCATTTGTCTCAGCTCATGGAACTCGTCTGCACGACATTGCCGCCAATGGTTAGACAAGAATCGAGCTCTGAATCTCTCTAAGAACATCTCTCATGATACTAAATCTATATCCAAATGCAACTTTTGCTCCTCTAGACGCCACCACGTGGAAGAAAATCCTTGGAGATGCATAATGGCGCACCTGGCCTTGGTATTGCTACCATATGGATGCATAGAAAAACATCAGTTCAGATCAATTAACCAAGTTTGCCTCTAAACCATTGCCCGCCCCATCAAATTTCAGAGGACGTGCTCAAAGAAGGTCCCTCATATGACCAACTAATATGGCATCCTACTCAATTGCTAGCTCTCTCCTCCTAGGAGACCTCTCTCTCTCCAGAATCACTAATTGCTCACCCTCCTACCTTAGACCAAGACGAACAAGAACCTCCTCCAGTAAGTGACACAACTGTGCGCCCTCCAACCCTGGCTGATCTAGATTCTATCCTCCACCTCCCTGATTGTTTTGTGAACTTTGTTGTTTCTCACGATCTGACTCACGAGAACTCTAGGGAGGGGAGTCCTAGTGATTGGCCCCATGACCACCATCATGACCTCTACCACACCCTCGACCTCTACCCCGACCTCTAGGCATAATCCTACACAGACACCACCAAAGACAAGTTCAGGGTGTTAGACAAGGTCAACAATGGAAAATGTAAACTTCAAATCTATACATCTAAGGTAACTTAATGGGCTCTTTTATATACCCAGAGCACCCAGTGTTTGAACTTGGGCTTTGATACCATGTGTAACGCCCCTCCACGAGACCCTAGAGGACAACACACTAATGCCTAAACGAAACATTTTTTTTTTGAAATGTTATAAACACTCTGTTGTAAATGAAACACTTAATATTAATCTAATCTAATCTAATCTAAGTCCTATAGGATCCATGACTACGTTACATAGTTTCCTATCATCTAATTTAGTAAGAACTATAAAACATTAATAAAATTTTGACATCAAAATGGAAATACATCTCATCATCATAGTTTACCATGAGTCAATATGATACATCCATAACATTTACTCAAACTAGATTATTGAATCAATTCATTTAATCACATTTACCATAATATTTGTTACACCATCCATTACATAATATAATTCAACTTCAATTTACAAAATTACATTTACACATTTGAATATCGATATTTCCTCGTATACATGTGAGGAGTGCACATCAAGAATGATACAATACAAGTACAAGAGTGACAATACACATAAGATGGTACAATTGCAGTGGTCTTCAACCCAGGAGAAGTCAAAACAATCATGAATGTGGAGAGGGAACCCAATGGAGAACATTGCACTTTCCACCCAACTGTGTGGAACCCAAAGGTCCACCCCCATGCTAGGAGATAGCAAAAGTTCCCAGCATCATAATCAGGCATTAGACATTGGAGAACACAAGGATAACAAGACAACTATGCACAAGTAAAGTACAACAACAAACAATAGTAACATCACTTCCAGAGGCACATAAAAATCCAAGGAAATACAAGAAACAAGGGGATACAAACTTGTCGTATGAGAAGTGTCATCACATAGTTTGCATGGGTTACCCCAGGCAGTTCTTCCTAGATCTCAACCCCCATCCTAGGTTACCCTGGTAGCCTCTACCGATCTGGCCCCTCATGCAACCCTATGCGGAATCAACATACCTCTCGTGAGGACGAGGCAACTGATCTTTCCATTCTAGGCCTTCTCGACTCATCTCAAGCCTATACGAGTGCTTGAGCCTTGAGCGAGGCATTAACTTATCTTGATTAGTGTTTTGCTACCCAACCCCCTAGTTCATTTTAGGTTATCACTTGATTACAAAAATTCCACATGGGTTACCTAGGCGAAACTTTGTGCGCCGACCCCCATTGAAATCCACTCCCCTACTGACAAGAAGGAAAACCAATGAAATCAAATAGCAAGCCACTTGCACAATCACAAGAATCCATTAACTAAACAACATTGCGAGGCTTAATCCTTCCCGCTCACAAGTTTTAAAAGCTCCAACCACATAGGTGAACATACAATACAAGGCTGATAACCATCATATACTCATTTGACACACAACAATCATCTCAAGGATAATCAAAGAATTCCATCACGACAACAATTCTCCCTAGCCTCTTGAAGACTCTAAATTTCATTCCACTAGAAGACATAACCATTTGAAGAAAACCCACTATCATTACCAACTTAATAATCATTCACTTGCTTCATACTAACAACTCAAATAATAATAGAATATTGAGTCTAAGTGGGTTGCATGACAATCATTACAAATTTACAAATAAAATATTCAATTCAATAATAATCTCTTCTAAATACACTAACTTTTATTTATTTAATTCTAACTACATCAATTCTTTAAAAGCAAATATTTTCTCTTCCAATTATGTAACAACCATGATAGAATAGTAATAGGGACAACCGTACGCTCTTAAAGATTCATCTATATATATATATATAGCGTATATATATATAGTTATAGTTAGAAAGAAGTTATATAACTATATAACTATATATATATATATACATACACACACATATATATACATTTTGGCAATCTGTTTAAATAAGACTCTATTTAAGATTATAGAATACATAAATTAAATAAAAAAATATCAGTAAGTATACATATATATATATATAGACACGCGCAATATTCCATATTCGAATTTCTTTATAAACTATTATAACAATTTTCTGAACACACATGCTATACTAGCTATCGATTAAGACAACGATTCCAATGTAAATAAAGACCCAATGCAATGTAAGCAAGACCCGATATATATATATATAGTCTAACCACACTACCAAATCTTATACGCGCATGAGGCGCTGCGATAAAATAAATTTAAACAGAGATAAGACTTTCAGCCAATGAATCTCCCAGTTCACTGGGCATTCCAATGCCAAGATAAAGCATGCGAACTAAAGGAAATAAGTTTGAAGATTATAAGCTTAGATGGTTTCATGTATGCCAAGCACAAACTAATGGCAAGGAGAAACCACAATAAGCAAGCAAAATTCCCTTGTCAAGGAAAAGTCAACGCTAGAAGAGAGAGACATAGGCATGGTATCTATACATATATTCTTAGCTATCAAAATTTATGCCAAATTTCACAGAATAAGAAATACTGTTTGGGAAAAATATTCGCCAAACTAACAAAAGAGGATGTAGAGAGAGGTCCCGCATTGGAAATGGTTCCAATTAGACAAAATTTTCCGGAACAAAACAAAAAGGCATTTCGTTCGACTAAGTGGAAAGAGTATGTAATATGATTGTTTCTTGGAGATGCCAAACCGGCATAAACAAAGCTACAGGGAACAATAAATTTCAATGACAAATATTAATACTAATTTCCCAGCTTACAGCCGAATTCAATGAGATTCAATATTGACTCTATTGTGCAATAAAGTTCAACAAGTATGGAAAAATTATGCTGATTTCATCCGCAAATGAATGTATAATCAAATGATAGAAAAAGACATATGGTTGAATGATTCATACAAAATTAGGGTATTAACATACAAGAAAGCTATAAAAGAGTATGACTCTGTCTGGGTAAAAAAATGACTTAAAACAAGATTATCTATTGGCGATTACAAAACAGGGACAAAGTTCTTTTCAAAAGCTCGAAATAGAGCATAAATAAAAATTCTGAAGCATGACTGGTAATAATTTACAGAATAAACACTATACTTTGTAGAGATATTCCAAGGAGTTCTTTCAAAATCTTTTTAATTAAATATTTCAAGCAAGCGTAAACTGAGGTGCAAAGTAAAAATAGAGGAACCTGATTAAATTGATTAGCTGGGCTGGAAATTGATGTAGAGGTAGCTCTCTCCAATTTGTAGCTACAAAATTCTTCAAACTTCCTCAATACTATAAAGCCTGCCCCCCCACTCCAATTCCAACTTTCCAAAAAATTCCAAGAAATCTTTCCAGAACCAAAGAAACAACTCAAGAACAAGAAACTCCCGTACAACCAAATTCCCCAACCTCTGTAAAAGCCCCAAATCCAAAACCTCCAAAACTTCCAAGAAAAAAAAAAAATCTAAGAACAAGAGAGCCAATCTTAAGAAGAACCAAAACTCCTTCAAAACAAAAATGCAAGCACTTCAAAATAATCCACTTCTGCTAACTCCACTACTTTATTTATTATCCTCCACTATCTGTAACTGCATCCTCCCTAATTCATTAATTTATTTTTCTTTTATTCGTCCCCACTAAGCATAATTTATCCAACTTGTTTAATTTTTAGAACTTTTAAATCATCCCTTGCAATTACACTCACTTAATTAACTATTTAATAGATATATGATTTATAATTTAATTTCTCCTATAACTTGCTTGCACAATCCTATTAAATTAATATATTTATTTAAATACTTCATTTTAAATGATAAAATTTAATTTATAAAAATCAAGTAAATGCTCATTAATAATTTATTTAATTAATACTTCAATCATATACAAACTTTTATTTAATTATTCCAAGGTCTTTAAATTTCAATGCTTTCAAACATAATGAAATAATAAAACCAAGCACAATCATGAACATAACTCCAAGAAACATACTCTCAAACATTACTAGACTACAAGATGAAACGAAAGGTAGAACAATCACTACATCACAAAATGACTCAAACTGACCTTATAGATGGGATGTGACATCATACACTCATCCTTGACGAGGACGATGGCTCAATGTGGGGGACCCGATGCTACCTCCAAATCAATAACCTCCATTGGGCTTTAAGGCATGCTCAAACCTAGCAATCTAGGTGGAGTCAATGCCTGGTACCTACATCCTGCAACAAATCACATGGTTGAACATGTGCATAGGGAAAACAGTCAATCACACCGTGAAGGGAAAATTATAGAGATAACCATTTAAACAAAACCCACTATCATTACCAACTTAATAATCATTCACTTGCTTCATACTAACAACTCAAATAATAATAGAATATGGAGTCTAAGTGGGTTGCATGGTAATCATTACAAGTTTACAAATAAAATATTCAATTCAATAATAATCTCTTCTAAATACACTAACTTTTATTAATTTAATTCTAACTACATCAATTCTTTAAACACAAATATTTTCTCTTCCAGTTATGTAACAACCATGATAGAATAGTAATAGGGACAACTGTACGCTCTTAAAGATTCATCTATACATGTATATATATATATAAAACTATATACACATATACGAACACACACACACACACACACACATATATATGCACATTTTGGCAATCTGTTTAAATAAGACTATGTTTAAGATTATAGAATACAAAAATTAAATAAACAAATATCAGTAAGTATACTTATATATAAATATACATATATACACACACATATATATATTTATATATTTAAATATATTTAAACACACGCATATATATATTTATATATTTAAATATATTTAAATATAAATATACATATATACACACATATATATTTATATATTTAAATATATATATATATATTTATATATTTAAATATATTTAAATATATTTATATATTTAAACACCCACAATATTCCATATTTGAATTTCTTTATAAATTGTTATAACAATTTTTTGAACACATATGCTATACCAACTATCGATTAAGACAATGATTCCAATGTAAACAAAGACCCAATGCAATGTAAACAAGACCTGATATATATATATATATATATATATATATATATATTCTAACCACACTACCAAATATTTTACC
>VDFB02223814.1:0-20393 GCA_007258455.2 Sequoia sempervirens
GATATTGATGGAAATAGAGTGCCAGTGTATTTATTCTGATCTTTTGAAATGATTACATAAATACCCAGATGCATGCAAGCAAGAATAATGGAATTTTATTAAGAACCTGGCAAAATTGATTTGCAATCAATGTGCTGCTGTAACTGGTACGACTGAATGATGTAATTGATTTCTCCTCCTATCTGGTGCTTCAGATATGTTCTCCAAGGTTAGGCGCCTTCAACAAATGATGAAAGATGATCACAAACAAGGCGTTTTCTCCAGAAACTCAAGGACGCCTCCCTTCTAGCTGGTACGGCCTGAAAGCTGACTGGTACGGCCTGGTACAGGTACGGCCAGGTCTGAAACAACTAAGGTTTGTACGGCCTCTCCACAAACCTCCAAATCTCCAGTATGAGTGCGCCTAAATGACTGAAAGGCTTCTGATTGAAATCTTCTCTGATATTCCTGAATATTAATAACTCTGATGATCTATGATTTCCTCTGTGTGAGAAAACCTCTGCTGGCAATAGATCAAGTGATATTTCACACTCTCTGAATTGCTTTCCGCTAGAGATGGCTCGTTCTCCAAGGAATTCGAGTTCAAACCCTAAGGTTCTGTGCTCAGATCAATTTGATTAGTTTCTCAAAATCCAATAATCACATAATGGCTCAATTACCAATGCAAAACCCTTTATCTTCACAAAAGTGCGACTTCCTCAATAATAGGGTTTTAATTAAAATATTGACTTTTAATTCTTTAATTATTTTCAATTCTCTCCGTCAAATATTTTAATATTAAATTAAACGTCAACTGGCCCCTTTTAATGTTGGGAGCACCCCTCAAGGCAATCACTTAAATTATAATTTTTAAATTATAACTTTATATTATAAATCATTAAATAATTAATATTTTAATCAATACAATTAAATATTAATATCTTCCCTATAAATTACTCATCGATTCTTGCTCGTCACAGGTACGAACTACGAAGTGATCTGGATGCACTTAATATCTTGCTAAAATAGCGAGGGTCCCTTTTCTTAGGAGGCGCTAAAAATAGCAATTCTGCAAAAAGTCTCCGATTGAGCCAAAACGAAAGACTACTGATCAATCTCTGCTAACTGAAGCTGAGCCAAGCTCCGAAGTGACCCTCTATCCAATCAATCAGCCTACGAGGGTCGTGTGATAGGCCAATCCTGTACTTCGAGAGATGTCACTGAGAAGGGGACATGACACCCTCCTTGGTGTTTCCGAGACTTATAAAACATTAAATCATCTTAAAAGTTAAATTCTTGGTATACATCTATTTTCTCCAAATTGATCATATTGATTTAACATTCTTCTTGTAATCTTGTATTCCCTCCAATTTGACTGCATGGGTTAACATCATTTTACTTAACCTTCTTTAGTTGAATGATTGCTACTTACCTTTCTTACCCTCACTGGGTATACCTTGCAATTACTTTTTGTTCCCAAGGTTATTTAGCTTTTCTTCCGATTGGGAAACATAGTCTCCTTCCATATCCAATTTGCCCTTGGAACATCTTCAAATGATCATACAGGGACTAACACAAATTTATTTTCGTTTGTTTAACTTAGGAACTCAATCCGAACTTCAACCAAACACTACTCTACCCGAGCTCTTGTCTAGTTAGCTTGCTTTACTATCCAAGTTTTTGCATTGCAACCAACTTTTCTAAGAAATTTTTGTCCATAGATTTTGGTGATTTCATCTTTCTCATAACCTTAGTCACTTCAAGGGTTAGTCGGTTTCTTTTCTCATTTTCAAGTCTTAACTCGATATTGATCATGCCCATTTAGGTTGGTGGGATCATGTTAATTTTCATCTTTACTTTTGTGAGTTGCTTTCTTTTCTGATCCATTATGGTCTCTGAGTTTTACTCTAAGGTACCAACTTTCATTCTTGAATTCAATTATCGTTGCTAGATTTTAATCTAGTTTGAATCAGGATTGTCAGAAGGTTGTCCCGCCTCTTGGTTACCTCCCTAGTTGGTTATGATTCGCAATATGTTGAATTTTCTACTTCGTTTGAAGTTTTTCAGTTTATGCTAACAATTAGTTTTTCCAATTTAGCATTTGTATCAATACACATAACCTTCTTACTTAGCTCAGGTGCATTCCTTCCACGATCCAAGGGCATCCCTCTATGAGTTGTTGGTTTAGGAGTTTTAATCTCTAGGGACGACTCTCTCTTTGTCCCAAAGTTAGAAAAATTTCGAGAAATTGACTTTCTTACTGTTTTTCCTTGTTCTTCTTTTCCCTACCATCTTGGCATAATAAATTTGAAACATTGCTAATGATAATTTTTGAGGAAAACTTTATGTAATGAGCTTATAGGTCCAAGTGCTGAACTTGGTAGCTCTGGTACCACATGTAACATACCCAACATTTACCCAACAATTTTCACCTATGTTTTAACTTGGAAAGTGAATAACACAAGTTTCCAAAAACATGGAAATGAAAATTTTCCTTTTTAATAACATAATTGCACATTGCATAAATATTTTCCACATATCATTTGCATAAATGAAATAATATTACATAATTCCAAGTAGATGAAACTCATCTTTTCAAATACATATTACAATTGATCCATGATCATTTTCATATACAAATTTATTTCTTACAAAGAGTTCAAGGTCAAGATGTCCACCTATAGATCACACATCTTTATCTTCTTCTGTTTCACAAGCCTCGGTTGCCAATTGCAAGTGGGAGAGCATCACCCAAGTGCTTTTCCTCCAACCACAAACTTAAGCAGTCCCCCACACATCTCTTAATTGGTAGATGGCCCTACCTTTCAACAAAGAGTTTGGTATGGAAACCCTATAGAAATGCCTACCTGAGCATGGTGTTGTGTCGTACATACCTAGTTACTATCATACACTATGGATACCTGCCAACTATGCCTGACACTCCTGACTAGCTATGCAATCTTGGTGCACAGTGAATCGACAAAGTGTATGTAGTGATCTCTACACTTACTTTGGCCAAAGTTTTCATATAAATATATAATAAATCCACTTTCTATGAAGCAGTGTCCTATGTTAACCCACCCCCTCGCTCGACTTGGAAACTCTATTGACTTGTGAAAACTCTTGTCTTGGTTGACCACAAGATTTAAATAACAAAACAAGATTCCATACAAAAGTGATGCCACACTTATATTGATCTAACTAACCAATTAGGTTTAACCCAACCTCTTGAATACCCTGTTACACATTTGTAACATTCCTAGAACTAGCAACTGCCGCTTATTCAAGTTCTTTATTTTAATCTTGGGAGTAACGACTCTCCTAGTTCATGCATAATTAGTTAGTACTGATGACACCATGTCATCGACTGGACACATCTGGTCTCAATTTAAAGTACTGTCAATATGTCGATATGTATAATAATCTAGAATTAAACTTGATTTGAAGATTACTTCTTCATATTGAGTTTCAAACTCTTTGTTGTCATATCTAGTATGGCTCCATCCTTCTAGGATGCCATAACCAATCTGGTTATCGTTGACATTAAATATCATATAAAATCTTAGGTTTATAGTAATGTCCAATAATAGTAAGTCAACATAATAAGCCATTTAACTTCTAGTAAATTCAACTAAGAACTTTTTGACTAATCTCCAATTTCCTCATGGTTCTTTCCAAGTTATCCTTGCATAATTGATATAAGGTTCCTATGTTTGTATGTACATAGACATTCATATATCCTTTCTTTAAATATGACACATATATTCACATGTTAAAATGTATGATAAGTCGATATCCATTTTGGAGATCGTTTTCTACTTGAGAGGAGTCGGTGCTTTTGCACCTTGAAATCTCCTTGCATTATGGCTTTGGTTTGCCGAGATGTAAAGTCCTCTTCTTTAATATTAGAATATCGTGACTAGGTATAGACTCTTGGTTAAGTATACGATAATATCATTTAAAAAGGTAATTAGAATGTATATATCTCTAATACGTTTTTCAACCCTATTGTTGAATATCAATATAATCACATTCAAGTATATACCCTAACCCTAGTGAATAAACTAATCTCCTACTTTCAAGGGTTATAAACAATTGAGAACGTAAGTTCTCCACCCATGGTTAAACTACTAAATAAAGGTATTCATAAAATAACATACTCTAAAAAGTAATGGCATAATACCTCCATTAGGATTTCATCCCTTTCATTGCCAAGCAACTTATTCAAACAATACAAATACCATACTGTATTTTGGATATTATCATAATACCCTACTCTAGCTTATCTTTGCTATAATAATCAAACAATGTAATTATGATAAAAAAATATCATATCCCTTCCAGCTTGTAATTAGTCGAGCTAACTGCATATACAAGCTAGCTGATTGAACCTGCACACACATATTTTCCAATAGCAACAGTATGCACACAAATAATAACTCAAACACTTTCAGACAATAATAATACTTAGTTTCAGAATTAATAAAAGATATAAAGATAGCCATCTTAAGCATGCCTGGTATAATTTAGCTCCCAACGAATATCTTGGGACTCATTACTCAATGCAAATGGCTCAGCTTGCTGCCTCCTCTAATCTCAGGTCTTCTTGTTGCTGTTACTGAGATGATATCTTTACTACTCAATTCAGACTATCCTGACACAAAAACAAGTATTCTATGCTCTCAAAGCTCACAAATATGCTGCACTCAAACTCACCATTAAGCTGCTCTCAAACTTACAAAATGAATACAAAATGATCAATACGAATGCACTCAAGAATGAACAACTAATCACTATGCTACTGCCTTCTATTTATACAGAAATGGAAAGTTTCCAGCTAAAAGAAAGCTAAGTTTCATGCCATCTCTTCTCTCTTTGCCAACCGTGGGCTTTGCTGGGCAAAACAGTTGTAAAGTTATCTCTTTAAACCACTCAAATGCCATGACCCAGTTGATTATTTCAACCTGTGATTTTGCTGTTCATTATCTCAACAAAAAGCTCCAATAACATAGCACGTATGGAGTCTAAATCACAATCAGTTTGTACTTCTGCCTAGGTCATGGCTTGAACAAGCATATCTCATGATATTTTACCAAGTCAAAGCTCTCTTTTGGACTGCACGTGGGCTTTATAAACTTCTGTTTGCATACTACTTTATCGTGGCCTTCTACATTCCTTTTAAACTTGCGAGCTGGGTGCCTATGTTGGCAGCTCATGTTTTCATAACAGCTACTTTTGAATGCTTTCAAACAGCAATGAAATATCCACGCCACCTTGCCTTTTGGCATGGCATTTTGATTCATTCGAAAACATGGTTACTCAGCCAAAACGTGGCTGTCTTTGCATACTTTATAACAGCAATAACATGCTTATATTATGTTGTATTATTTCTACTTCCATCGCATTATAATATGTGTATAACATTTCTTATATATATATATATATATATATATATATATATATTATAATAACTTATTATTATAATATGTATATATATCAATATTCATTCACATAATTATATATTTTTATCTGTCAACTACATATATATATATATATTTGTCATTTAGTTACATATGTGTATATATATACATATATATTAATGTATATATATTATCATTATTTTTAACATCATAGTATATATATATACTATGCGAATGCGCATATGTATGACGTAGATATTTCTATCTATGTATGCTCATATGCACATACGCTCATATATGGGTTACCCCATTATCCATATATATATAGATACATACATTTATTATATACGTATCCATTTATATATCTATATTTAAATACACAAAATATATCACATACTCATCAAGTCGATTTTAACACTTCGACTCATATCGAATAAACAATCAAAGAGAATCAAAGACAATCATCCAAACATTCCTATCAACCCGAAAAGCTATCAAAATGGTTTAACACTTACCGACACATAGCTCAAACTAACTTGACAAGGCTTGTCTAAGCTAGGCGGTGAGTGTGTGCATCTACTTAGATAGACATACCAATGGTTTCCATACCAACTTTCTCTCCTAGGTGATACTCTCCCTCCCGCTCTAGAGGGTTTGAACCTTTCCCGCATCCAACTTAGTGCAACAAGTACGTAGTCAGCTAATACATTCAAATCATATTCATCTCATATCATAATCATCATCAAAGCATTTACAAAATAATTCATCATAATGCATATTCATACATTTCATCATCCATCGGACATTTTAAAGTCATAATCTTGCATGTATAATCATATTTACTCATAAAGGTAAAAGTAATTTGGTAACATTGAAACGGGGTGTGACAAATACAAAGTTGTGGAAGAGTTAATATTGGCCATAGGTTAGGATAAATTGAATTTAGGTGGCAAACGAGGAGAGGGTGCCAAAATAATCAAGAGAGGGGATTTTGAATTGCTAGGAAAAATTATATATATAGCCAGTTTGGGGTCAAGGATACAGTCTTTTGGTAGCTACCTAGTCAGCTAGATAGAGTGGTTTGAAAGTTAGAACTAGTCTTCATCAGGTAGAAAGAGTAGACAAATAAGAAGAGAGATAGAGGGGTAGAATTTCTCGTATGTATATTAGACTGTGTGAGTGTAAGAGAGTTGAGAGCTGAGTAGTGGTCTTAGGGCTAAGCCTTTGAAAATTTGTATGTAGTATGCCCGTTGTAGGGCCTTCATAACTTTCAATCCTCACTTGCCTAATGAAATAAGATATTGTGATTTAGCCATTTAGTGTATTATTTCCTCGTTGTGTGTGAGTGAGTCTGCTGTGTGTTTTGTGGGTTGCCTAGTCAGACATCCCTTTGTTGGGACCCTCGTAGCATCTATATGATACAACTCTCTCCAGCATTGCATTTACAAGCTGCAACTATCGAAACATTCAACCAAGAAGAACTGCATGATCCTCAAAGTGTGTACATCTACACAACCTCAACAAACAAATTGAGTATAGTTTGTAGAGGTCTCAATGCTAAATTAGCGTTAAAAAAGATGAGAATTTCAATCTTTTGGGGTTCCTTTGATCTGCAGAAGTCTGTTATTGTCTTATTTGGTATGGGTTTGGCATGGTACACACGTCTGATAACTCTGTTCCATGCAGGACTGGTCTGCCTGAAGATGAACCCACCTCTACAGTTTTGGCTGCAGACAAACCTGTCAGATACACATGTTCTTCTAAATGATATCAAGATTACCCCAGAACCTCTTTGCATTTATGACATTCCTTTGTGTTTTCTGCCAACATTGCTTCTCTGAATTGTCATGGTGGTACATAAGAGTGTGTCACTTCGCCTGTCATTTTGACTAGCAAGTGGGATTAGTGGACTAGTTGAACTTAACTTACTTTCATGATTCACCTTCGTTCAAGCTTTTGACAATGGAGCCAAGTTTTAAATTCTCACACTTTGTTAACATGCTTACAAACATGTAGTAATATGTGAATCGTGCCATTTACTTTAAGAAAAAAATTGTGAGTTTTGCTGGCTAAAGGTTGGACATGTTCAATAGTTCAAAAGAAATCTAACTAAATTGGGAATGCCAAGATAAGTTGTACAGCAAAAGCAGATATTTTTCTTTCTTGGCAGTGATAACTTTAAACCATAAGCTTTTGCACGATGTCAACACTCCGAGAAAACTTCTAAGTTATGCTTGTTGGATTTTTCATTTCTATAAATACATACATATGTGCCCATAGGCAGCTAGCCCTTTTTCTTTTGAAAATATATTGTATATAAATGGTTATCAAAGTTGTAGACTTTTTATCACTAGAGTATATTTTTCGTGTCTATAAATAGTTATACATACATATCTGCTGTATGCTGCAAGCCCTTTTTCTCTTGAAATTTATATTGTATATAAATGGTTATTAAAGTTGGAGGCTTTTGATCGGTAGAGTATATTTTTCATGTCTATAAATAGTAAATCATATGTGCCGTAGGCAGCTAGTCCCTTTTCTCTTGAAAATATATTGTATATAAATTTCAAGACTTTTTATTAGTAGAGTATATTTTTTGTGCTATACATGACACCTTTTCACTATCAAAACTAAATTATACCACCTTTCACCAGCTGAGATAAAAGCCTAAGAAATCAAGTATTTAAACTAGATAGAATGTAAGTGCTCTAGTCCTTGGAAAAATAGCTAGAAGGCCTCAGTGACCAACAACAGCTGATGGGGGTGCTCTAAAACAACTTGTAATAATATATCTAAAACCTGTTTTCCATAAACTAAATTTTTTAAAATGAGTAAGTTGGAATTCATGCTATTGAAAGTCTACTTGTGTGATAAATCATGAATTTGGTTGCACTTGTAAGAATGCCGAGGTAGCTTGAAATTTTAACCAGGTTCAGACTTGCATCAGTGTCATTTAAATTACCAAAAACTTCATCAATCATGTATGTAAAATAATAAATTATTCTTTAACAGCAGATTTGCACAAATGACACTAGTTTGTGGTTTGTGTAGTTAAAGCTGGTTCAGCATGAATATAAGCAGATGTCGGCCATGTTCAAAGTTAAAATAGCAGAACTGGAGGCAAGTGTTTGCTCTCAAGATCTTATTAATTTATTACTACTTGAGATGTTTCTTAACTGCAGATTCTCTAAACAGTTGTATTTGGTTCCAGGAAAAATCTAATAACCTTTCACAACTATTACGAGATGCGCAAGAAAGGAAAGGCAAGGTATTTTATTATATATAAATACATTGATTTACTTGATTGGGTGAAAGATGTATCATTTACTGACTCAAGCCTTACAATTTGTCTTGTTTTTGTTTTGCAGAATTCTAGTCAAATTCAAGGCGAGCAGGAATTTCAGTCAAAAGTTACATTTACTAGAGAGACTAAGGATTCATCTCCCAGTACATCTGGTACTTCCTCTATCTGGACCGCTTTTTATTAACAATTATCTATAGATTATTGTCTGACAAAAATGAAATATCATGACAGGTAACTTGTCTAGTGGGGCTGATGGCTCTTCAAAGATAAATGAATCTGCAAGTGAAGAAAATTTAACTGAAAGGAGGTTAGCTCACTATTCTGTTACCATCTTTTGATGATTTGCTAGCTCCAATAGTATGAAACTGACATCCTAATCTTTTGTCCTAAGCAGGATGTCTTTAAGGAGACGGTCAGCTAAAATTAGCTACAAGGAACCATCACTACTTAAGAAGCTCAGGAAAAACAATCAATATGAATTGTTGGATCAAACCTCATCTGAAAGTGATTGCCATGGTGCTTCTCTTGATGGTCTGGATAATTTGGAGAAAGTTTGTGAGAATGAAGTACTGCATTTTAGTGATGTGCCTCAATCTGACCGAGTGATACAGGATCATTCACATTCTGGAGAACTCAGAGACCCATGGGAGTCTATAGAATCATGTCAATCCCTTGAAGATGCTTGCTTTTCTTCCACGAAAATGTCAGCTTTTAGAGGTAAGGCAACAAGAGTTAAGATTGAACAGCATCAAGATGAAGAACAAGAGGGGTGCTTTCCCCCCAATTCATCTTTGAATGCCTCTTTGAGTTTGAAGTCAACTCATCCATTGAGTTCACTGGCAGGAAGACCTATGCGGAAAGCGGCAGAGATTGTAGTTTCTTACAAGGAAATTCCTCTAAATATTAAATTGCGAAGACCTGCATGAAGCATTGACTGCTTTAAGCACATGCGATCCTTCTTTTATTGATGCAAATTTTTCAAATATATTGGATACTTCATCAGGAAGAGCTAACTCAACACTTGAGGGGGTTATGGGAACCACTTCAAATTCTCATTGTATTATATGGGGAAGCAACAACTTTGTCTTTCCTGTTAAACCAACTGTCTTCAGAACTTCATGTAATGAATATACCATGCACTTGAAAAAAACCTACTTTATTGGCTAGATATGTTCAAGTTTCTATAAACTCACTATTCAAAATGTGGTTGCACTTGTATCTATCCATATTATTGGTAGAAATATCTCAGATGTAATTTGCTTTTAAGAGTTTGGTGGGGTTGTGTTGATTTGCACTGTGGCTGTGTGTTTCTCTAATTCAAATATTTTTGTAGTGACAGGTAGTTGCTGATAACTGAAGGACATATATGTGAAGAGCCTTTTGGCATGTTTTAGAGATTATGAGAATTTATTCTTACATGGTGGATAAATTGCAAGGCTGTTGAGGCATATGAATTTTCCTGGAACAAGGAAAATTTCAGTGGCTAGCCAACTTACCAGGAAAGATAACCTTTTAACACTGGTATTTTAATATTTTTTTCTAATTGTTTACTCCCTTGTGTGTGTATGTTTATCAACTCTGAAAAGATTAGTGCAAATTTCATGGCTCGACTCAGGTTCTAGGAACTTAACTAATGATTAGTTTTATTATAACGTTTTGGAAAGCAGGTTCACTTTTTGGCTCCATAAAATGCAGCCAGAAGTGTTACTGTGGTTGCCTTTTCTTGATTATCTAGGTCTTGGCTGTCAGTTGTATTTGTTCCCATAACACATTATCGGGATTTCAGAAACATATCTGAGATGCATGCTTGAAATTTCAACATTGTTCTGCCACGATTTTTTAAATGCCATGAATTTTTTAAATGCAAGGGGATGCTTTGTAGGTTGAAGACATCTTAATCAATAGGAACATTGTGAAGTATATAAAAATTATGCTCTTTAAAGAATGTACCTAAAAATGAGCTTATATGAGCCTAAATGGAGCCTTGATACCATATTCAAGTGTGCTTTGTTAATAAGTGCTACATGGGGATGTGTCTCCCTGAAAAACCATGTGTTTCAGGGAGAGGGATGTCCCCAGAATGAGGGGACAGGGATGAGATGTCACCTCTCCACTGCCGTCCGCTGTACCCCCATCACTGGCAGGAGGGAACATCTTTGCAAAGCAAGGGATGTCCTTGGGATATATTTCACTTTTGTTTCTCAAAGTAAAGTATTTTCATTATTACAGGTATTTGTTGACAATTGCAGGAGATAGATGTGATGAGCCTTTTGGCATATGTTCTAGAGTTTCTGATAATTTATTATTACATGGTGGATAAATGGCAAGGATGTGGAGTATGAATTTCCCTGGAATAATTTCAGTAGCTAGTCAACACACCAGGAAAGACAACTTTTAAGAAGGAATATTATAATTTATGCTTTCTAATTGTTTACACACCACCAAAGGATACTTCTTTTGAGGAATCTTTTTATCTATGTTTTCTATTTTTTTTCCTATCTTGCATGCGTGTTCGTCAGCTCAGAAAAAAATAATGTAAACTTCAAGGCTCTATTGGGGTTCCGAGAGCAGTCTTGTGACGGTGTTCTGAGAAATAAAATGAAGTTTAATGGAAGTGATGTGTAAAATAGATGTGTACCCCCAACTTGATGTTAGTGTTCTAAGTTAATTGTTGGTGGTGGTGACCTCTAACCAATAATTACTTTTTGATGCAATCATCATTTTGGATTTCTCTATCTTGGTTGAACATTTGGAAATTGAATTACTATAGATGATGGTCTCCTATTGCTAATAATTGATCACGACCCTTCCGATTCGATGAGATCCTACTTATAATTATCAATGGTGATGGTTCCTCCCTGCAATAGTTATCAAAATTTGTATTCCCTATTTATCCCACGTGTACTCTTTGTCTAATTTTCTCTATGAGATGCTCAAGGAACAATAGTCATGACATCTACAATTCCTCACCATTATCCTCAATGGTATAATAAGAAAGTAATGAATGATTCTAGGGAGTAAATGAGTTGCATTTTAGGATACATGCCGATTTAACCTTGGAGTTTCACACATCCCTAAGTCGGTTGTCTTTTGGTGGATATGTGATGCACCGATGTTCTATAAACGTGATACCATGCTACTATTATTGATTCTAGTTACCATAACAAATACGTTATTTTGGGCTCATGTTAATGGTTTTGAATATTGGGTTTTGGAATAGATTCTTAGATTGGGGTAACAACATAAGGGGTTAATCCATAGCATTGTTATGCTAGTTGGTAGATGTACAAATTTATAGATGTATGCTTGGTGAGGGTTTACGTGTGTTAGTGCAAGGAGGTTTGACTTTGCTTCCTCTACTACTCATGGGGAGTTCTGATTGTACCATTGAGGTATATGTGTATATTTGTGTGGGGATTTTTGACTACATCACCATTATTTCTCTCGATGAGTTCTAACCATACTGCTTGATTTATTATAAGATTCTATTGAGGAGATGATGCAGGAGCATTTGGGTGCATGGACAATCTTGCACACCCAGAAACAAATTAATTTTAATTTTTGTGTTTTCTTTTGGTTTTATTTGTAGGCACAATTTATTTTAATCCTCAACTCCTCTAGTACAGTATGGTTAGATGTTGGGTGTGTGAACAATCAATTGATTAATTGATTTTGTTGGTAATTGTCTAATTATGTTTGTAAACTGTTGATTTGTCAAAAAGGAAAAATTCCATGCCCAAGCCTGCAAGTGGGCATTTAATGTAATTTTTTACTCCATTCTTGATTTTTGAAATTGCATTTGTTGAGAAAATGGAAGGCATGGCGTTGAGGGAGTGGAGAGAGAGGATTGAGAAGCGGCAAGACAATTTTGAATTGCAATTGAAAGCTCTTACCTGGAAAAGGAAAACCCACACCCAAGAAGGAAGAATGATGATTTTGAAGTTTGGCTGGCAGGAGAGAGAGAAGGCCAAGCCCAGGTTGCTAGGAGAGTTTTGACACGAAAATAAATAAGAATGTTAGAAAAATGAGATTGTATGGAAAAAAGGATGAATTTGATGGTTTATGTGTGTTGTAGGTGCTTTTTTTTGTTCAAAAGAGTTGTGATTAGCTTTTGGCTTGCTTTTAGATGATTTTCAGAATATTTGAAGTTTGCATATGCTTGCCTATGGATTGTTGTTGTAGGAATGACATAGTTTTGCATTTGTTGAAGTCATTGTATCTTCAAGTTGTTGCAGGCACTTTGAATTAAAATAAAAAATTCAGATTCTCTTTTATTTGTGGTTCCCATTTGTGTATTCAAAAGGCTTAGAAGTCAACTTTGCTTCAACAATTGACAATCCCGTGGATTCTCAATTGTTGAGCTGCACCATTTGGTATCAGAGTGGGTTGATGAAGAAGAAAAGAAGCCATGGCATACAGAGGATGTGGGAGAGGGAGAGCACCATGAGGAGAAGACAATACAACTGTTATGGATATGTTGAGAGGAATAACAACATGCCTCGAGGCCATAGAAACCTCACAATGGAAAGGGATCCATATAGAGGATGTAGTGAAGAAAAGGAAGAAGTTGCAAAAGTTGTAGAAGTGGAAAGAGGGGATGCACAGGAAGATAGATTCTTGCAAGTACTATCCAAGTTGGCTAGTAAGCCTAGGATGGACCCGTCAAGCTATAGTGGAAGCCTAAATTAAGAAGAATTCATTGAGTGGATTGCGGAGATTGAAAAGTATTTCAACTTGGAATCCATCAAAGACAATATGAAGGTGAAGTATGCTTGCACGAGGTTGAAAGGGCATGCATCCCTATGGTGGTATCAATTACAAATGAAAAGACAAAGAAAGGGCAAATAAAAGATCAAATCATGGGACAAAATGGTGGCCAAATTTTTACCAGTAGATTACAATATCAACTTATTCAAGAAGTAGAATTTGAAACAAAAAGATGTATCACAGAGTACATTGAGGAGTTCTATCAGCTAAATATTTGGGCTGGACATGTTGAGGATAATGAAGAACAGATAGTAAGGTATGTAAATGGTCTGCGAATCTCAATCCAAGATGACTTAAGTTTAGTCATGATAAGTACAATAAAAGAGGCCTACCGGTATGCACTCAAGGTTGAATAGAAATTAGCAAGGAGGAAACACAATAATTTCAGAGGGAGAGGTAAACCTCTTAGGGGTAGAGGACAATCAAATACAGGATGAGGACAACCATCTAAGGAGGGCGAGACAAGCTGGTCACAAACTAACTATGACGCCAATGTGAGGGGAAGAGGAGAAACTTCAATAGGAAGGGGAGATTATGCAAGAGGAAGAGGATTTTCAAGAGTTTGTTTCAATTTTGGAGAGGCTGGTCACATGGCATTTGAATGCCCTCAAGTGCAACAAGAGGATGGGAAGAGTAAGATTGGGAGAACATTTACCGCATAGGTTGAAGAAGAAAATGAATTAGCAAACCTAGAGGATGGAGAAGCTCTTATGCTAAGGAGAGTACTCTTAATGCCATAAAAGGAGCAACAAAAACCCATACAAAGGAGTTTATTTAAAACCATTTGTAAAGCAAGGGGAAAGGGTTGCACTATGCTTGTGGATAGTGGTAGCACAAATAATTTGGTATCTCAAGAAATGGTGGAGAAACTAAGTTTGGAGAAAACAAAACATCTAAACCCCTACAAGGTCATGTGGTTGTAAAAGGGCCATCAACTTCTAGTGAATGAACAATGTTTAGTGAGTTTTTAGATTGGCAATTATAGAGATGAGATTATGTGTGATGTGATGCCTATGGATACTTGTCATATTCTTTTGGGTATGCCATGGCAGAATGAGTGAAAAGCCATACATGATGGTGAAGCAAACACTTACGCAATAACCAAAGATGCAAGCAAATATGTTATGCCACTAGTGAGAAAAACATAAGGAGATGGGCAGTGATACCAGAGTATGTATAATATCAGGAACACAATTTCTAAAAGAGATACAAGTGGAAGAGATGTGTTATGCCTTGGTTTCTCATCCAAAAGAAGTTGGGACAACAAAAGAAGAGCAATAAATACCCATGGAAATCAAGGAGATATTGCAAGAATATAGTGACATCTTGATGAAGGACCTACCAGATGTATTACCACCTATGAGGAGTATGAGTCATTGTGTGGGTTTGATACAGGGAGAAAGCTTACCAAACTAGGCAGTCTATTGAATGAGCCCCAAGGAGAATGAGGAAATAAATAGACAAGTATAAGGATTGTTGGACAAAGGTTTGATAAGAGAAAGTTTAAGTCCGTGTGCTGTTCCAACAGTTCTAGCAATAAAGAAAGATGGAGAATGGCATATGTGCACAGATTCAAGAGTTATTAACAAGATCGACATCATGTACAGGTTCCCATTGCCACAAATGGATGATTTGATGGATTGTTTGAGTGGAGCAAAATATTTCACAAAGATTGATCTCAAAAGTGGGTATCATCAAATAAAGATACGCGAGGGAGATGAATGGAAAACCACATTAAAAACAAAGGAGGGGTTGCATGAGTGGCTAGTTATGCCATTTGGACTCACAAATACTCCAAGTACCTTCATGAGATTGATGAACGAAGTGCTGAAACCATTCCTCGATAAGTTTGTGATTGTTTATTTGGATGATATCTTGGTTTTTAGTAAAGAAAAGGATGAACATTTAGAACATGTGAGGCTATTTTGCAAAAGTTAAGAGAGGAAAAGTTGCTGGTTAACCTCAAGAAATATAGCTTTATGAAAGAAGAGTTGGTATATTTGGGCTTTGTAATTTCAAAGGAAGGCTTATGGATGGATCTGGAGAAGGTAAGGGCAATCCTAGAATGACCAACTCCTAGAAGGATGTTTGAGGTAAGGATTTTTCATGGTTTGGCAAGCTTCTACAGGAAGTTTATTAGAAATTTCAGTAGCATTTGTGCTCCCTTTACGGATACAATGAAAGGAGAGAGGAGAGAATTCAAGTAGACAACTACAATAGAATGAAGTTTTAATATTTTGAAGGAGAAAGTGACTGAACAACCCATACTAGCATTATCGAACTTTAAAAAGGTGTTCCAAGTTGATTGTGATGCAAGTGGGACATCCATAGGAGGGTTCTAAGTCAAGAGGGTAGACCCGTAGCTTACTTTAGTGAGAAGCTAAATGAGGCCAAAATGAAGTATTTGGTGCATGATCAGGAGTTCTATGCTATTGTTCAAGAACTTAAGAAGTGGAGACACTACCTACTGCCCAAGGAGTTTGTCCTCTACACCGATCATCATGCTTTGCAATTCATTAACAACCAAAGTAAGCTAAACCAAAGACATATGAAATGGGTGGAGTTTATTAAGAGTTACTCATTTGTTCTTAAACATAGAAGTGGCAAGTCAAATCGAGTAGTTGATGCATTAAGTAGAAGATTTTTGTTAAATAAGATGCAAGTAAATGTTCTAGGTTTTGAATCCATGAAAGAAATGCATGAGAAGGATTTTGATTTTGGTGAAGCATGGGCAGCTTGCAAATGCCCAATTGAAAGGGATAGAATCAAACGACTGGAATATTTCATTCAAGAAGGATTGTTATTTAAGGGATAGCAATTATGCATTCCAAGGGGATCAATGAGAGAATTTAATTAGAGAGAAACATAGTGGAGGACTTGGAGGGCACTTTGGGGTGGATAAAAATTTGGGGAAGCTTCAAGAAAGTTACTATTGGCCAAGGATGCATAAGGATGTGAAGAATATAGTGCAAGGGTGCTCAATATGCCAACATGCCAAAGGGACAAGTCGAAACAACGGATTATATTAGCCTTTGCATACACCCGAAAGACCATGGGAAGATGTGAGTGTGGACTTTGATCTTGGGTTGCCAAGGACTCAAAAAGGTAATGAATCCATTTTTGTTGTAGTAGATAGGTTCTCCAAAATGACACTTTATTCCATGCAAGAAATCTAATAGTGCAACACACATTGCACATTTATTTTTGAAAGAAGTGAGGCTATATAGATTACCTACAAGCATTGTTTTAGATAGAGATTCTAAGTTTGTTGGTCATTTTTGGAAAACATTATGGAAGAAGTTGGATACCAAATTAACTTTCAACTCAACCTATCATCCTCAAATGGATGGGCAAATCAAAGTAGTCAACCAGAGCCTTGGAAACTTGTTGAGATGTTCGATAGATGGGAAGCCAAAACAATGGAATTTGGTGCTTGCACAAGCTGAGTTTGCATATAATAATTCCTTCAATGGAAGTACAGGCAAGAGCCGCTTTCACATTGTCTATGGATTCGGTCCAAAAGGTGTACATGAACTAAGGGATAGTGTTGATTTGGGAAGAAGTGTTGTAGCTGAAGATTATGCATAGTACTTGCAAGAACTACACAAGTCAAGGAAAAGATAGAGGCCAACAACAAGAAATATAAAGGACATGCTGATTTATAAAGGAGAGAGCAAGAATTTGAGGTTGGAGAATTGGTTGTGGCACACCTATGGAAGGCGAGATTCCTACAAGGTACTTATGACAAGTTGAAGTGGAAAAAGATTGGTCCATGTAAGGTGATTAGAAAATTTTCAGCTAATGCTTATGAAATAGAACTACCACTAGAGTTGGACATTTCTCCAATATTTAATGTAGCTGATTTATATCATTTCCATGAAGAGGAAAAAGATGAAAAGGATGGTGATACTTCCAATTTCCCAACCAAAGGAAAATGAGAGCAACAATTTCCAGAACAAAAGGGTGAAGAAGTAGATGAAGTGATTGATTCCAAAATTATACGAAAGACACAGGGCAAGGAATACAAAGAATATCCAATCAATTGGAAAGGGAAAAAGATGGAGGAGGCAACATGGGTGGCAGCTCCAGAACTTCCCAAGCTTGGCATACCTCTACCAGATGAATGTTCATGAGCTTCCACCCATGAAACAATCTTTCTTATCTAGGATGTTTGATGTAGGAGTATCCAGGTGCATGGACAATCCTCCACACCCAAAAACATATTAATTTTAATTTTTGTGTTTTATTTTGGTTTTACTTGCAGGCACAATATATTTTAATCCTCAACTCCTCCGATACAATATGGTTAGATGTTGGGTGTGTGAAAAATCAATTGATTGATTGATTTTTTTTGGTGATTGTCTTAATTATGTTTGTAAATTGTTGATTTTCCAAAGGAAAAATCCCATGCCCAGGCCTATGAGTGGGCATTTAATGTAATTTGCAACTCTTTTCTTGATTGTTGAAATTGCATTTGTTGAGAAAATGGAAGGTATGACATTGAGGGAGTGGAGAGAGTGGATTGAGAAGCGGGAAGACAATTTTTGAATTGCAATTGAAAGCTCTTACCTCCCATGCCTAGAAAGGAAGAATGATGATTTTGAAGTTTGGTTGATAGGAGAGAGAGAAGGCCACACCTAGGTTGCTAGGAGAGTTTTGATAGGAAAAAAAATGAGGAGAATGTTAGGAAATGATATTTTATAGAAAGGAGGATGAATTTGATGGCATTTTATGTTTGTTGTAGGTGTTTTTTTCTGTTCAAAAGAGTTGTGATCAGATTTTGGCTTGCCTGTAGATGATTTTCAAAATATTTGAAGTTTGCATATGCTTGCCTATAGATTGTTGTTGTAGGAATGGTATAGTTTTGCATTTGTTGAAGTAATTGTATCTTCAAGTTGTTGCAGACACTTTGAATTGGAATAAAAATTTCATATTCTCTTTTATTTGTAGTTCCCATTTGTGTATTCAAAAGGCTCAAAAGTTAATTTTGTTGCAAAAATTGACAATCTTGTGGATTCTTAATCATTGAGCTACACCAGGAGAGATCCTACTACCCTTTTCCCCTCACAAGTATGTTGGTAGTGGAATTGGTGACATAGATCCTTGGTCATGATTCTTGGGACAAATTTCCTACCTCGGGGAGGTAGTGTTCTACTATTGCATTTGGATATATGTGGCATTTATGGGAGTTTGGCTTTAGTGGGATATTCTAAATAGTAGAATTTTTGTCATGTTAATCTTACCTTGGGGATATTACAATTTATAGCGTTGACACTTGGCATGTCTAACAAAGCATGTCTTAGGTTGTGTAAGACATGGTTGTACAACATCATGTTATAGACTCCATAAAATTTGTGGTATTAGTACTATCTTATGGTTATTTTTTTGGTGGTAAAAATTCCACCCAATTTCCCTCCTATCCTTAGTGGCTTTATTGAAGCTATACAATGGTTATGATGTGCACATTTTTATGTGATTATAAAGTATTATTTATTGGTTACTATTATTTATAATTCAATAGTGTTGTGATTCCACACACTTAGTCTACTTAGCCACTTAGAGTTTGATGTGGTCCTTTTTTCTCGAGGAATTATTTAATTTAACTTTTATTTATTTGAAATTGTAGGAGTTTATGGTGAACTTCTCAAACACCCCAGAATCACCTGCATGACAAAATAACTTCCATAAGAGAGAAATGGCAAAAATATCATGCTATCATTAAGATGCAAGAATGCCAAATTGAATATGGAAAAATACATATGAAGCCTTGCTTATATAGGCAAGGAGAGAGATAGGATTAGACAAGATCATAACAAGTGTCTTAATCCTCTCACATGAGACAACTAAGACATAACAACCTCAATGCAAATATTAAATGCCTAGATAACTAAAAGTAAATAATGAGACATGGCCCCATTATAAATAACTTCTAGAAATGAAAACTAGGAAACTTAAATCCTAATTAAACTTATAATAATGTGAATAGGTCCTCATTAATAACTAGTTAGGAAATAACCCCATTCACACCAATAGAAATGCTATATTAATTGTTACTATAAGTTTAATTCTCCTATATAATTTTTATTGATGGACCTAAATTTGGGATTTTACCTTGGATTGAGGATTTCTTAGTGTTTGCAACTACTACTTTATGTGGAGTAATGTAACATTTGTAAAACTACCATATCTAGGAGGGGTCCTTGGCAAGTCATATAGGGGAGTATATGGCTTGGGAAACCTTTATTGTGAGGATGGGATTTGCAAATAAGATTGGTATGCAATATTTGTAATATATTCTTCCTATGTGTGTGCAATCTCTTTTTTACTTCTCCCTTGGATGCTAACCCCCTTAAAAAACAAGAAAGAGGTACAAGGAAGTGTATGGAGGGATCCTCAAGAAGGGCTCAAAGACCATCTTTCTAAATGATTTTATGGTTCTATGGCTCTATCAGTCTTCATCTCTTGGTTTATGGCTCCATGGTTCTATAGTTACTTGATAATATTGTCGCATAGTACCCTCGTAAGTTCATTTTGTGAGCCATGTGTTGTGATTCATGTGATGTCAATCCTATGATGTGATTCTTGTAATGTGTTTGAATATAATGTGAATTATTTCATGAACTAAGTATAGAGAGATTAATTAAGAAAGAATGATAAAATAAATATTAACAACTGGGCATGATTGAACATCATGATGTGATGTCTTAGAGATTTGGGTAATTCTTCATTGGTATGTGGATTTAATTATTTCCAAAAATCTTAAAATAGTCAATGTGTTGTTTGAATCCTTGTTAATTCTATGTAGAAAGGATTGTATCATGAATGTGTAGTAATGAAAGCTTAGCATCTATTAGGGTACATTTGTAGCAATTCTTGAGCTTTCGTAATGGATCTTGTAACCTTCCCTTATAATTTTGATGCAT
>VDFB02223817.1:0-17891 GCA_007258455.2 Sequoia sempervirens
CACACCCAAATGAATACAATAGTGAGAATCAAACAATTTATTGCCCATAGGGCGCGACATTCAAGCATCTCGGTGACATAAGGTAAAACATGGACTTAGTTTCAGTTGGCCAAATGGCCACAACCATGAAGACAAAAGATAATGGGCATTGGAAACCCGTGGTGGGTATGTTACTCAACCCTCAATATGAAATCAACATTTGCAAGAAAATAAAAAACACAGAGCCTTCAAAGGCTCGACCCACCTGGGCAATACACGAATCAACATAGTTGATCGATTGGGTATCATTTACCCCAAAATGTGAAGCATTCATGAAAGACACAAAAAAAATCCAAAATGGATTCATCGTTAAATTAGATAGAAACTAAATTGAATGAGAGGTGTGTATGAATCAAATGAAATACCTCCAAAGGCAATGCCTTGAATAGTTTCCTTCTTGGAAAAGCTTCTTTTTCCACCCACTAGTCAATCTTCTTCTCCTTTCTCCGCCTCTTCCCTTGGATTTTTCCCTGCTTTTTACTTCCTTCTCTTTTTTTTTTTGACCCCCATCAATCCCTTGCTATCTTTGGAAGATATGGGTCTTAATTTGCCATTTCCATTATGCTGCTTTGACCACCCACTCCTTCATTCTCTTTACATTGACTGTGGAGGGATACCTACAGAACTACATTTTTGGGCAACAAAAGGCTTGGGTGAAGTGGTTGCATCTTTGTGAGTACTGTTATAATTCCACTCACCATATGACTATCTAGATGACACCTTTCAGAGCTTTGTATGGATATGACGCGCCTAGTTTCCTTGATTTATTTTTGAGCGATTGTAGAGTGCCTAGTGCTAGGGATATGTTACAGGAGAACCATGATATCATGAGAGCCCTTCATGAGAATATTCAGAAGGCTCAGAATCAACAGAAGTAGTATGTTGATCAAAGGAGGGTTGAGTGATCATTTGAGGTCGGGGATATGGTGTATCTGATGTTGTAGCCCTATAGGCAGTCCACTCTTCGAAAGAAGGGCACAAAGAAACTCAAGCCATGCTATTATGGGTCGTTTAGTATTATTAGGCGATTTGGCGAGGTGGCTTACGAGTTGGAGTTACCAATAGGCAACAAGGTGCACAATGTGTTCCATGTGTCATGCCTCAAGAAGGTGTTGGGACAACATGTAGTTCCTTCTTCAGACTTACCACCCTTGGATGATGAGGGGAAGTTAGTATTAGTACCTGAGACCATTTTGGATTCCAAAGAGTGTCATCTTCAGAGATGGATTATCAGGGAATATTTGGTTAAGTGGAGAGACCTACCAGCAGAGGATGCTACTTGGGAGAGCGAGAGCATTTTATAGCATCCAACATTGAGTTTGCTTGAGGACAAGAAAATTTTGGGAGGGCCGACTATATTGTCCCCACCCTAATCAGTACCAGTTGCAGATGGGTTAGCCTATTACTTGGACCCTTGTAGGATAATATGTTTGGATAGAGTGTCTCAGTGGTAGTTAATGGAGGTTGTTGTCATTCCATTTCTTTAGTTCAGTATTGGGTTCAGTTCTAGGCCTTTGCATATCAGTGTTTGGCTTAGTTTGAGGGACTTACTATCTATAGTAAGTCAATCTGTCAGTGATGCTATTTTTAGTTAGGGCACCTGGACACATGTGGGTTATACAGTGTTGACCCTAGCTTTAGACAACACATCAAAATACTGAATATTGAGGGAGATATTAATATTTAAGTGGTTAAGTTATATTTATTTATTAAAAGGGATATTATAAAGTTATATTTTAACTTTATAAAAGTGAGCCACTTAAATTTAATAAAGTGAGATTAAATGGTGAATCAAAAGGGTACGCTCAAGTGAGATGAATTATTTAAAAAGAGTATAAAGTATCTTAAATACATTTTAAATGTATTAATGATCTCATTGGAAATCGTGCCTCTTTGAGGAAATATAAGAAGCAAAGAGTAAGTCGATCTCTTTCATCTTTTGAGCATTTGACATTGTTTCTTTTTGGATTCTTTGAAGATTGTGCCTGAGACAAGGGTTTCGACATTTTTCTACCATTGGAGAACAACAATTCTTCAGTGTTCTACAATCTTGAAGTTGTGAAAGACCAACTAAATCATTGCTATTGAGAGGGCTTCATTTTGGAGTCCATTTGTGCTTGCATCAAATTTACTTTTGAGTTTATTTGCAGATTTCAATAAGGGGTAGACTGGTTTGAGGCGCCTTCATTTAGCAGCTATAGACACCTAATAAACAGGTCACACATTCCTTGTTGCTTGTCGTACTTCTTCACAAGCACACGTGCATCTCTTGGCTGAGGTGTGTGAGCTGGAGGCTAAAATGCCTTCACTTTGGGACCTTTGTTTGCTCCTACTTGAACGCCTTGGACAATCAAGCTATTTCATCAAGTTTCCAATAGGGAGAAATTAGATTTGGAGGTGGGTGGCTGATTTTAGCATTTTACATGTATTGTTGGTTTGATCCAAAAGTTTCTTTATTTAAATAAAGTTGAGGACCTTCGGGTATGTTTGTCTGGTTAAGATATACTTGTTAGCAATTTTGAGATACGTAATAAATTTTGTAACTTCTCAGTAGTTTATTGATTGTCTAGTTTATCATTATTTCTTTGTTAAATCTTGCCTAGAAACATTTGATTTAAATTCTATAAATCCATCAAAACAAGAAGAAAACACAAAAAAAGTGCTTTCAACATGTATAGGCAAAGTTAGAACTAGCAGGGTTCTTCATAATGAGGATCTAAATAAATTCATTCGATAACTTTTGTGGATTAATTGGGAGGGAAAAACTGGGTTTAAATCATCTTCTTGGTTACAACGTATATAACCTAAATATAAAGAAGGGTTGGGTCTTTTGGATCCTAAGAAACAAGGGATATGTTTATCAACTGAATGGATAATAAGAGTTGTGTTAGGAGAAGAACAAAGGAAAATATTGGTTCATCATTGCATTATTAATGCTACTATGAATAGTAAGTGACAGTGTGTTGGGTAGCTAGATAAAATCTTGCTTGCCCCTTTCTTTCATATCAAACTGTCATTTCCCATTACAATATATTTAGAAGGCTTGGCAACAAGGTTGTAAGTTTCTAAATTGAAAAAATGATTCCTTGAAACATGGTTTTAGTTTTGTGACTCTCTCCATTTGGTGGAACATGCTTGTCCAATATCATGGGAAACGATTGGTTGCTACATTTCCTAAACAAGCTCATTATCTAATAAAAAAAGGTGTGCAACAATTTGGTGATATTTGGAACTTTAGAATTTCAAATCCCTTGATTGGGATAATTGGAAAAGAAAATTGTATTTTGTTTAAACAATAGGTATAAGGGGTTTGTGTTTTTTGTTAAATATTTGGTTCCTTAGGAGCTTCTTATGAATCTTTGTATGCCCTTACAATGTAATTTCTTCAAAGATTGACTATAGCTTGACAAATATCATTATCTTGTTTCCTATTAAAGAAATTTTATGTTAAACTACTTTTGAACATGGTCTTAAAGCCAAGACTTAACACAAAATAGAGTTGTATTTAAAAAAAAAGGCGGAAGAATTTGAGCGCTCAAATTTGGAAGTCTAAAGTGGAGGCTAATGAACAAATTTTGGCTTGGAAAATCCTACATTACAAGCTTCCAATGGGGGATAGATTGAAATGTTTAAAGATTCAACCAACAACCAACCAAGTGTCCTTATTGTTAGCATATTGAAAGGTTAAAACATATTTTTTAGGATTATTTTTGTTAAAAAAAATGGAATGTCATAATTATTCAATTCCCTGCTATGTTTGATCATGTGTTGGGTTGGAAAAAAAACCATTGTGGGTATTGGGCTTCATAATAATGTAGTTATAGATTTTATGAGATAAACTATCTTGCTCTATATATATGGAAAATTAGATGCTCAACCATGTTTTCTAATCAGATTATGCATCAAGAAGTAGAAATGCTTAAGTTTTACTTTGACATCATGTTACAATTTGTTTCTTTATGTTCTCAACTAAAAGAAGATGTTATATACTACAAGTGTTTAGAGGAAATTAAATACCAATTCTTGCAACTCCATGAGAGGGACATTCGATGTTCAAAACAATTCCAAAGCTTATTCAAATTCCAACTGTAAATTGTACCTCTTCTATAGTGTGCCAAAAGTTTGGTCTTGGATCAACCTAGTGGTTTTGTTGTTGTATGTTTGGGTTAGCCTTTTTTGATACTTGTTTGGAAGTAGTTTCTCTTGGAATTTGTAATTTTCTATTATTATTTGATATTCATTGCCTTTGAAGCTAATCTTTGCATATTTCAGTTCTCTTTTATTTACATCTCCTTTTTTATATTTCAACTTTGGTCAATAATTAAAGATATCTATATTAAATTTAGTTTCTTTAAAAATTATTTACATTATTTTTTTATTACTTAAAAATTATTTATAATTATAGATCTTTTAAAAATTCTATATCTATATTTTTTATTTTTAATTAGATATATTTAAAATATCTATTATATTTATTAAAATTAAATTTATTATTAAATATTAATTATTTGATATATAAATAACTGCCAAATTTAAGATAATTTTTTTTTTTTTATTAATCTATATTTGATGAATAATAATTCGCACAAACCCTTCTACCCGAAGTCACCCGCCTTTGATGCCTACAATGGGGAGACCGTCAGAATTACGTTGACGTTAAATTTTAGCCGTCAGAATTACATTGACGTTATATTTTAGCCGCCAGAATTACGTCGTCGTTATATTTTAGCTGTCAAAATCACGTTGACATTATATTTTAGCCGCATCGAAAAAGGTATACCTAGTGAGTAAAAGGAGCAGTCATTTAGTAAGTGGGAGTATTTTTCCTGGCGTGTCAAATTATGAAAAGGAACAGTCATGTGAAAATGAAATTAGGATAAGTAGTGGTCCCCCTCTACAAAGGACAAGTATTCTCATAACAAACAAACATGCAATGGTCATTTCAATCAGATTTGATTACAAGACTAGAGCTCTACCATGATTCTCTCTATTTTATGGTTTAAGGGAGAAGACATAGTAGTTGTGTATTATAATGTCGTGTTTTAAAATCTTTTGTCTATATCGAATGTTTAATTATTTTTATAGCGACTTCTTTGGTTAGTTAATTACTTAAATATAAGGTTTTAGGTTCACACTATCAATTTTGATGTTACTAATATGCATAGTAAAAAAATGTCAAAACAATACTTTTTAAACTCCTAACCCATGTTAGTTAATTGTTACACCCCATCGTTGAGTTTTCTTATACCAATAATTTGAACATTTTCCCCTAAAATTATGTACAAGAACACTCAAATACATAATATCATCTTTAATGACAAGATCTATACTCCTAAATATATATAAAAATATTTTAAAATTAAACAACATAATACTATTATATAAATAATTTCAAACCCAATATTATTAGTAAGACACTCTAAACCTATTACACATTCTATTTTGCATATGATGTAACCCTAAATTAATAGTATAGTATCCTAGTTCTTAAATAAAATAAACTTGAACTTAATTGAAATATAATATTATATTGTTTAATTGTACATTAACAATACAACCCTAATCACATTTCACTTTCCTTGTTTTCTTCTCCATCACTACAAGATCCAACACTCACCATTCGTGGAGGCAACATGTCCAACATTGTTGGGTCTTCTTTTATTTATGATTCTACAATGATAAAGGTGGAAGCATAGGTCACATCCAACCTATCATGCCTACTTGCCTATTTATTCACACATGAAGATACAATTGGCTTGACCCTTTCCTAATGTGAGAGTGCTCCTAGCCAACTAGGTAGATCATACACACTTGGTTGAATTAAATCTATATCTTATCTTCATGCTCTCAACCCTAGCCACGATAAATTTCCTCTTGCATATCAATGACAATATCCCCTACGTGAATATACTATTAGGGTATCAATTGTTTGTCTACCTCTTCCTTCCATCCATCTCACTTGTAGAAAGTAAGGAGGGCTTCAATGTTGATGATGATGGAGGAAAGATGCTTTCAAAGATGGCCACACTCACCCCCTGTACTTTGTGTTTCTCAATGGAGGGTGAGCTAGATGAGTTTATGTAATGTTCTCTTATACCTACTATTAAAATGATTTTTTTACTACCTTCTCACTATGAAAATATTTTGTTTCATTTTTGTAGTCTCATTCATTGACATGTAGCTCAAATTGAAAGATTTTCATGTGCATCAATCCCCTTTGCCAACATATAACTCATATTGCAAGGATTTTAATGTGTAGGAATTGTCTTTTGACACATGCATATTTGTATGGATTTATGCTCCTAGAGCTTCAACAAAAACTAATAGGTGAGGCCATTTTTTTACCTTATCGCCTGACAATTACCCTTTTTTGTTGATAAATGCAATTTGTTTACAATTTTTTTGGGTTTTTCACATAATAATATTATACTACTCTTTGTAGCAATTTTTTTTGCTTCATGATAACTTTTAGGGTTTCTAGCAAATATTTCTTCATTTCTTATGAATCTTTGGCAACTTTTTCATGTAAGAGTTTCAAAGAATTAGGCCCTTTTTTATACCTTGCATTATCATGGCCATGTACCATCTTAAAAATTTTCTACACTAGCTTTGATAACAACTTTGTCAACTCTTCTAGCACACATCTTTGCATTATGCATGATTCTACATATGGGGACACATTCATTCACTTAGTTATGGTTAGTTTTGTTGGAATATGAATTATTCTAACAGTGACAAATTATAGTAGTGACAAATAGTCAAGATTGATATCTAGCTAGTGTTTCAAGTATGCACCTGACATGGTCGAATGCCTTCTATTCAACTGAAGTTTGAAATGATTGGGGGGTCCCTGGGGGGCTATCATAGCCCCTTGGGCACCAAAGGAATTTCTAGTGAAGCTATTTTTTTTAGTTTAGGACTCCCTATATTTGGTAAGTTTGACAAATGTTTGACATGTAGTTGCATGAGTCACACTTCTATTTTTGGAAAGTTTTGTTCGACAAGGACTCCCCAACTCAGATTTCTTATACTCTTCTGAAGTCATGTTTTTTATAATGTTTGAAGGTTGTTGTAATTGGGAATTTCCTAAGAAATAAAATATGAAATATCTTTTCCTGTGGTTTTTTCCTAGTATAATTTAACTAGGTTTTCCATGTAAATACTATGTTAAATTTGTGCTTATTATTTTTCTTTATTTATTCTACACTACAAAATATATATATCCAAGTTTAGCACCATATATATCCAACATGTGGTTTCACTACACCACATGATCATGCCAACTAACTAGAACATATGGGTTTAACACTTGGTGCCATCCTATACCATGTTACAACTAGCACATAAAGGTTTGACACTTGGAAAACTCTTGTCCACATGGAAAAAATACCATACATACATGAAACTTGTCAGTATATTGTTGAGAGTTTAGTTGATAACCACTTTCATAAATACAATACACAATACACTGGTTAACCTAGTCAAAGTAGCCAACCCAATCATTTTACACTCCAAAGTCTCTTTTACAAATCAAGTGGATGTGTTCTTGATATGATCATGAGAGCCTACTTTCCCTACCATATTATTTGTAAATATGCATTATAAAACATTAATGAATAAAGGAAAACTTTATCACACATTTGGCATGGCTCACATACTTATTGTCATGCCTTCTTAATAAAGCTTCTACTCTTTGAGCATGTTCTTGGAAATTAAACTATCTCCATTAATGCAACTTCATAACCTTGCTACAACGTATAATTTTTTCCTTCAAATCCCACCATGAATAAAATCATTAATATTATAGCCCTAAGCTTGTTCCCAAGCTACATGTTGCTAGTGTCACCTAGTTAGGTTCTTGGAATTTTAGTACTTTTATTTTCTTTGTGCCAAGAAAGAAAATGCAAAATCTAAAATTTCTTAGGGAAAAGGTTATTTTTCAACCTCTTTGGGTGAAACATCCACCTACATAAGGAGTTTGACCTTCTTTGACACTTGTATTAGTAGATACTAAATTCTCTACAGTCACAAGATGTAAAATTTGACCTTGTTTTGAAATGACTTGGATTGCATGACACCAAATTGCTATCACTAATTGTAGTAAAGGAAAAAGTAGTCTAATCCCTTGCTTGCTTGATAATTGACATTAAAGCTAAACTAATGGTGTCTTGGAGTTGTGGTGTAATGTGTTGTGCACATTCACACTATTCTAGGACCTTTATGTACTAGAGTTGTCCTTTTAGTTTAGGACTCCTATATTTGGTAAGTTTGATGTTGGGATAAGGTCCATGAGAGTTCTTCTGAAGAGGATGTTGTTGTGGGAAATTTCATTGAAAACTTTGATAGGGAGGATCTTTCTGATGTGTTGGGTTCGGCCCATGATAGTGCCAATGTTCTTTTTAAAATTTTTAAATGGTTTTTTCATGAGATTAATAAGACTAATGTTCGCATTAGAAGCATTGCTTGCAAGGCTGAGGATCCTACGATCTAGATCCAAATTGATAATTTAATGGCTGGTCTCAATACTGTAGCTAATACTGTGGCGAAGGAAACCGTTAATCTGAAACAGAGTATGGAGGTTAGAATGTTCTCCCTTGAGGAGAAAATTGAAAAAATTTAGAATATAGTTATGAAGAGTGGAGAAGATCCTAAAGTACTGACTAGGTCAAACTTTGCGAAGGCTTTTCCCCCTAATAAGAGAAAGGAAATTTTGTCTGCTGATGATATGGTTGCTAAGGGTAAGCTGACTGGGGAGGATTATGTTGCTGCTAAAGGTTTTGTTTTGAGTTGTGAGGTAAAAACTAGTGGGCCTAGGGTTAGGACTAGAAATAGACTGAAAAATAAGGCTAGGGCCTCGGTTTGGAGGTTTATGATATTGGGGTTAAGGGACAAAATCTTGCTATTAGTGAGATGGAAGCTATTGAAATTCTGAATAATATGTAGTGGTGTGTGCTATTTTTTGGCTGCTTTTTGGCTGGTGGTTTGTTGTCGTTGGGATGATAGTTGTTTCTTGATGTTTCCTTTTTGAGTCAGTTGTTTCTTTTTGTAAAGGGTTTTGGGCCCCTTCAAAACCCATTTTTTACCTCTAATCAAAACACACAAGAACATTAAAATATTCTAACATGCAAATTAGTAATAGACCAAATACACACACATCTATACATCATCTTGTAGCACTAGAATGAATCAAGCTACAACAATAGCTTCACACCTATCTAAAAATTCATGTTTTTTTTCACATTTGGAACTTAAAATTCTTATTGATACTAAATCACATGGAGCCATCACAAATTCATACTGATATGGTCAAGCTCTCACAAAATGGAACTAGACTCATTGTGCTAGACAATAACTACCCTCACATCAATAAATAGTAATTAATATCACACTACATAATTAGGACCTTGATCAAAATATTAGGTATGACAATATTTATTATACCTTCATTGGTTCCTAGGTAAGAGTATGACTACTTTAGATCTTCACTAATTCTTGAGTAGAAGTAAAAGCTCTTTGCTACTTCACAATTCTTAAGTCATTAGCATATACATGCATAATTATCCATGCATCACACACACCTTTGGCTAACATGTAAATTTTACCTTCTCCCAATCTCGTGTTGTCATGTCTAAGTATTTTCTAACTTAGGGACCTCCACTCTTCAAGAAAAGGGGAAAAATTTGAGCACAACTACACATAATTTTAAAACAATCACTAGTTCTTTAGATCATCATCAATAAAGCTTCTTTATTGCATACTAGAATGTCATTTATCTTCAAGAAAGGGTAAATGATTTAAGTGTAATATCATGCATTGTACATCCCAATGTATTGAATCAACATTATTTCATCATGTTGTGATATTATCTTGCATGCTCTACAATAATAAAAAGATGCCTCAAACATAGATGGACATTTGACAAGATGGCTTAACACACACTATATAAGCATTAACTTCAACATCTTCATGCTTCTCAGCATAAGTTATTTTCATCCATGCATCATAGTTGCACCACACAATATGATGGCCATGTTCCTTATCAAGAGTTCTTTGTACTATCTTTGACAATAGCTTTACCAACTCCTCCAATGCACCTCTTAATATTATGTAAAACTATGTGTTATGGGTACACATGCATTCACTCATTTAAAATTAATTTCAAACCATCTATCTTTGATAGATGGTTGCACTTGTGCCACATGATCATGCCAACCAACTAGAACTATATGGGTTTAAAACTTAGTGTCATATTGTACTACACTAAAACTAGCACCATATGGTTTCAACACATGGCACACTCATATCCACATAGAAAGTGCACCATATGCACATGACACTTGTTAGAAAATTATCGAGGGATTTGTTGATATCAAATTGTATAATATTGTACATTGTATGTTTTTTAAATTAGTCAACCTAATATTTGGACTAGTTAGCCTAATCAAACTAGCCAACCTAGTCAAGTTGTACTCTAGAGTCTCCTCGGAAAATTAGGTGGATGCATTTTCTTTTTTATCTATGTAGGAATTTTATTTTCCTTTCATATTATCTAAAAATATGGATCATAGACCATTAATGAATAATGTACACCCTTTTTCACACATTTAACATTTCTCACATACTTGGCATGTCTTCTCTTCAAAGGTTCCACACTATGAGCATGTTCTTGGAAATAAATGTATCTCTATCAATACAACTTTATAACCTTGTTGTGACATGCAAGGTTGTCCTCCAATTCCCATTACAAATTAGATCACCATTCGTCCACATCAACTAAGGTGGGCCTACTAGTAAAATTTATTTTAAAATCCATAGTGGGGTCCTAAAGTTACTTTTTCCATATATTGTTATAGGATTCTACATTACCTTGCCAAATTTTAAACTCATGGTTATTCAAGAAAAAGGAACATTGTGAGACTTAATAATTATTATGAAACATTGATCTTGCTACCTTGGTAGATCTAAAAACTTGTGGGTGATAAGACATGTATTTTAATATTTTTAAATGTGATAGGACCTACAATTTTTTATTTTTATTTTGGGAGGATTTGAAGGAGAATGCAATAATATTTGAGAGGAAGTTCAAATACAATGATATTTACCACTCCAAACTAACCATTTTTAGTTATTTTTGCTAAGAGAGATTATTACTTGAGTGGGGATTTGTGCTAGCACCTCCATGTTGTTGTGACTACATCCAATTAGGATTTCCAAAGTTCTCAGTCATGCCTTTTTGTTGCATTTCCTTACCAAGGATAACAAAAAAAATATTATCAAACTTTAAATTGCTTGAACCAAAAATAAAATTACTCACAACCATGACCAAGTTGCTCCAACTTTCTAGAAACAAGCACAAAATTAGAGAGACCTAACCTCATCATCAAAGGTTATAGTTATAGAACTTAATTGACTAGTGACTATGATGAACTCATTTAAATGATTAGTAATAGATCCACCTTTGACATATTCATATTAAATAAACATTTAATAAGAAATACCTTATTGGAAGTTGAAGGTTAATATAGCTTAGCCAATATCGATATCAGATCCACCGTTGTCATTTATTTTGATATGTTGAAAGCCATCAATCCTGTTAGCCACATCCATATTGTTCCTAGTGCCTTTTTGTCAAGAATATCCCATCCTTGATCTATCATATTCATTGACTTGTTTGATTTTCAACCCAATGGAAAGAAAAATCCTTTTGATATAGATAGTCCTCTATTTTATCTTCCATAGCTAGTAGTTTTAGACATTGAACTTCTCAAACCCAAACTTTCCTTCTTCCGCCATTGCTCTCACTTGATCTAGGAAACCCTCGTTTTGAGTTTATTAGCCAAATAATGTATGATTTTGATACAAGTTTCTATGAATAGGACCGTGGAGAAATATAAATTAATAAAATGAATTCATAAATAAAATATAAAATAATACAAAAACATAGAGACACAAATATATTTGGTTCACCTAGTATGGGCTATGTCCATAGAGAAACAATCAATCCTTCCTTTATTTCATCTTGCAAAATGAATTTCCTCTATTGTAACTTCCTCTTCTCTCTATCACAATCTCCTCACACAATACAATACAATACAATACCTTCATAAAAGTGGGTTTCCTTTTAGGGTAAGAAAAATCAACATAATCTCTATTGTCATATCTGTTCAACCTAATGATGAACGATCTAGAATTAAAATGAATATATGTGGCTTTTCGAGGGTGCTACCCCCGAACCCTTGCTGGGGCATGTGGCCCTTAGATCTCTTGTTGGGGGGAGACCATCCCCTCGAACCTCAAATGGGGGTACCCTCTACAACTCTGTCGTGATGAAATAGGCTCCATAACCAATAATATCATGTTCCACAACCAACACTATATAGCATCAACATCACCTTCAATTATCTCTCATGAGAAGAAATCTCAAGAACATATTATTGTTCCTAAAAATATTCTTCCTATTCTTCCTTGTATTTACTCTAAGATTCACATTCTCATTCACATTTTGAGTCACTACGTATAGAAATTCCAACATCATTAACACAATATTTTCATGTCCCTTGTTTGCTTAATTTTCTAATTGAATTTCACTCTTTCCTATTTTGATTCTAATACACATGATTTCTCTAAATAAAGAACTCCAAGAAGTATTGATTAAATACTAAACAAGATGGATGTCTACAGTATGGTATGATTGTGATCTATTCTATATATTATTTAAAAGAAAAATAAAACATAGTCTTGGAAATCAATTAGTTGCATGGTTTTACCAAAAGATCAAGCTATGGCATAAGTACCTAGTTTACAAGATACTTACTAGACCAACATGTGAAATCTTAATGCATGTTTTTGGTATTTCTTATTGTTAACACAGGGATTTGCACCCGAAGACAAGTTGAAAAACTCCTAAATCCCATTCAACATTGGACTACTCTCAGGTTGTGGGTATCCTATAGTGAGGGTAGACCTCTAGGTTATGGGCCGGCTCCCTTTGGATATTTCTTGTAAATACTGACTTTTAACAAAGGAAAAGGTAAGAAGGATAATGCATAAACTAAATTTTTTTTGGATTACTCGGTGATTCACCAACTGATAAATGATTTGAATTTGCTTCTAAAATCTGACAAGATAACTAAATAAATAAAGCTATACAATCCCACAACTCTGTTATTCATGCTTGCAAAAATAATTTTTATGAAAGGCTTTGACTTTTCTGATGTTCAAAAATGGAAAATAGTAATGTTTTCACAATTTTTATCCAAGAGAATGAAAAAAATTACACAAACCTGCACTATGACATGCTATTTTTTGCATTTAGCATTGAAGGAATTTGATGAAAATAAAGGACAACACAATATTCTATCATATAACTCACAATCAATACTAAAGAACAAAGAATAATGGAGAAGGAAATAAGCTTTTTATTGAAAAATAGGAGATAATTGCATTACAAATATGTAGTACTCATAAGAAATGAGTTACAAAGCATGTGCCACTTGCTACAACAGTCACCAAACTTAGAACTAGTGAAAGAAATGAGAGAAAATAAGACTTATTGAAAAGACTTCAAGAATTCAAATTTTGAATTCTGGCTCCAAGAATGATGTGTTGTCTTTTTCCCTCAAATCAAGCATGTAACTGAAAGCAACTCCTCAAAACATGCATAAAGAGTTGTGAAACTCAAAACAACCTCATGGGTTGTATGCAACTGAAAACCCCTCCAAAATAGGGTTGTAACTGAAAGTGAACTCATGTTATGTACTTGATTTTGCTCCTTGATTGAAACCCAATCAATCATGACTCTTAATTGAAGTAGAACTCTCAATTAAGTGCTTCAAAATCCCTAATTTCTCTCATGTTGGCTCAGATTTCTCAACTACCTCCAAGATTTAAGTAAAAGTTTAAGGATCCATTAATCCCTTCAAATCCATCATTTGAAAGTTACATCATAAGATATTTTAGTTTGCATTCAATAATAACATTTATTAGAAGTGATTTATAATTATCACTTAAAATAAAGTTTTACATTTGAATTAAAAATGGAAAATAAAAAGAGTCCTTAATCAAACATAAAAAGACTTATATTGATTAAGTCTTATGAGATATTTAAAAAAAACATTCAAAAATAAAATATAAGGCATAGAGATATGCCACAACCCAGCATAAGTGAATAAAGTTTTTAATAAAAACTTAAACTTAAGGAAAAAATGCCTCTCCTCCATCGACCTTCTCTTAGGGTTTGTCAAAACCTAAAACAAAAGATAACATTCATTTTTATCTTCACTTCATTTGTTGCTTGAGGAAAGAGATTGTCGCCATGAGGAACCCTAGCTTGAGTTTTGACTAGAAATCTTCTGTGTTGAAGCCATTTTATTGCAGTTCTTGGAGATTGCATCCATGGTAAGTCTAATTTTGGTTGCATTTGGAAGTTCTCCTTTGTCTAAAATCTTTTGAAAGCTTTCCAGGTCGTGACCTCTCTATTATTTTCTGATGTTTTTCTCTGAATCATTTTGCTCATGTCGACTGGTGTCTTCTTGCTTGGTCGCCATTGATAACTTTGTCTGAGTCTTTTGAGGAAAATAGAAGAAAGCCCACCAGTTTTGAAAAGTCTCTCCTCATAAGAAATCTGGGTAAGTTGAAAATTCATTTCTTTCACTTAATTTGCAAAAAATGCTTAATTTGAATCTGGAAATGAATTAAATAGTGAGCCTTTGTACATGGATTTTCATGGTTAAACCGTGGCTAAAAGCTTACATAAAATATAAATATTTACTTGCTCTTTTCAAAGTTCTTCTAAGGGTTTAACCCTTCATTGGAAATGCTCAAGCCCTTTGTAAATTCCAGGCCGCCATGATTTAACTCAGCCTCTGGAGTTTTGAGAACTTATGAATATGGCCACAACCTCTATTTTTCCTTCATTTCTGAAAATGGGTATTTGATTTTTCATTGTTGCTTTCATTATATGAAAAGCCTCATAATTTAGCTTTATGTTGAGTTATAAGATTCAAAAACTATGATTTTATCCTTTCAAAGAAATATTTGTGACAAAAAAAATGAATAATGAACATTCATTTATAATCCTCTTGTAGCTTGCATTTTTATGTCTCCATCATTTATCTGCATCTTGAGTTCATGCTACATCTTGACTTGATTACTTTGCATTATGCGTTTTTCAGTATCCTATAGCTTCATTGAAATAATATAAATTCTACTCCATATTCAGATTATAAGGAAAATAAACCTTTACTTTATTGTTTTGTGAAAGAGTAATATCTTTTTTTTTTTAAGAGCCTTCTTATAATTGGAATTCAAGAGTGTGTATTTTTCCTTTGTGACTAAAAAAATAGTTAAGTTGTCCTCCATCTCTGAGTTACTTGACATCATACTACAAAGATTCTGTAAATGAAATAATGTTGTCCTTTGACGTTATGTAAACATGGAATATTCTTCAATAAGGTAAAGGAAATTATTATGACCGTTTCATCTGATGTAAGCAATATGCATTGAATTTTCTGATGATGTCTTCACAACATTGTGATCTCCCTTGATGATTGCTTTGTGAACTCAATATGTATGCATGTTCACTATCTTTGAAAAGCCGATATAATGGATTTAATTTCTTTTCCTTCATACTGTGCTTATACCATTATTATGAGCTAGGCTCAACCCTTGTGGGAGCCACATTTGTTGGGTTAAACTAGCTCTTGGGTTAGAGTTAGTGGATTAACCATAAGTGGTTTTGAGCCCATGGTTTTGCATGTATGGAAGTCTATATAATGGCTTGGTGACTCCATTGTATGTGTGGCTGGTTGAAGCCTCCAGGCTTAGCCCAGTTGGGGCTGAGGGTTATTATGAAGATCTTCATTGCTGGTTTTTCCCCGGTTTGGGGTTTTCCAGGGTAAATCACTGTGTTGTGATTGTGTTCTTGTTCCATGCTTGATTTATGTTTTTGTTTTTATTCTTCATCTGGTTCCTAACAAGTGGTATCAGAGCAAGGTTTGGGATTTTCTTTTTGCTTGCATGTGCAGGGTTTGTGAGTTGCATGTACTTGCATGTGTGTTGCATGTACTTGCATGGACTCGCATGTGGCTTGTATGTGCTTGCATGTTGATGCATGTAAGATTTCCTGGTGTTTAAGGTTCTGGGTATTTCTTCTGTGAAGATTTCTTAGCCTGACAAGCTTGAAGAAGTCTGAAGGAATCGGCTGAAGATTGGGCCTTGGAGAATGGGAGAAGTTTGAGCATGTGTGCAGCTGGAATGTTAACGAAGCGACGCGGTGAATGCGCTCATTCTAGTTGTGATGGAGGTCTTGTTTGGCTTTCAAGATGAATTTGGATTTCTCTCAATTGTGCACAATTGGTTGTGGTTGCTGCTCTAGGCATGTTGCCTGGTTAAAGTCATTGTATGCAGGTGCCCGCAGCCAAGGCTGGCTGTAGCAAGAACAAAATTGTAATGGAGTTGAATGTAAAATTTAATACATGTATTTGGGCTGATGGCTGTAAGACCTTGTATGGCTTGCTTGATCCCTGAAAGGAAAGGTCTGGTATGTGCTTGTGGAAGGGGGGTTTGGTTTTAACCCCAAGACCAAGTTTAAAGGGGGGATTGTTGGGTTAAACTAGCTCTTGGGTTAGAGTTAGTGGATTAACCATAAGTGGTTTTGAGCCCATGGTTTTGCATGTATGGAAGTCTATATAATGGCTTGGTGACTCCATTGTATGTGTGGCTGGTTGAAGCCTCTAGGCTTAGCCCAGTTGGGGCTGAGGGTTATTATGAAGATCTTCATTGCTGGTTTTTCCCCGGTTTGGGGTTTTCCAGGGTAAATCACTGTGTTGTGATTGTGTTCTTGTTCCATGCTTGATTTATGTTTTTGTTTTTATTCTTCATCTGGTTCCTAACAAGTGGTATCAGAGCAAGGTTTGGGATTTGTTTTTTGCTTGCATGTGTGTTGCATGTACTTGCATGGACTCGCATGTGGCTTGTATGTGCTTGCATGTTGATGCATGTAAGATTTCCTGGTGTTTAAGGTTCTGGATATTTCTTCTATGAAGATTTCTTAGCCTGACAAGCTTGAAGAAGTCTGAAGGAATCAGCTGAAGATTGGGCCTTGGAGAATGGGAGAAGTTCGAGCATGTGTGCAACTGGAATGTTAACGAAGTGACACAGTGAATGCGCTCATTGTAGTTGGGATGGAGGTCTTGTTTGGCTTTCAAGATGAATTTGGATTTCTCTTGATTGTGCACAATTGGTTGTGGTTGCTGCTCTAGGCATGTTGCTTGGTTAAAGTCATTGTATGTAGGTGCCCGTAGCCAAGGCTGGCTGTAGCAAGAACAAAATTGTAATGGAGTTGAATGTAAAACTTAATACATGTATTTGGGCTGATGGCTGTAAGACCTTGTATGGCTTGCTTGATCCCTGAAAGGAAAGGTCTGGTATGTGCTTGTGGAAGGGGGGTTTGGTTTTAACCCCAAGACCAAGTTTAAAGGGGGGATTGTTGGGTTAAACTAGCTCTTGGGTTAGAGTTAGTGGATTAACCATAAGTGGTTTTGAGCCCATGGTTTTGCATGTATGGAAGTCTATATAATGGCTTGGTGACTCCATTGTATGTGTGGCTGGTTGAAGCCTCCAGGCTTAGCCCAGTTGGGGCTGAGGGTTATTATGAAGATCTTCATTGCTGGTTTTTCCCCGGTTTGGGGTTTTCCAGGGTAAATCACTGTGTTGTGATTGTGTTCTTGTTCCATGCTTGATTTATGTTTTTGTTTTTATTCTTCATCTGGTTCCTAACAAAATTTTCCACCACTCATATAGTAATTTGATGAACAACAACATTACTTTTCTTGTATCTACACATGAAGCAA
>VDFB02223820.1:0-11952 GCA_007258455.2 Sequoia sempervirens
CCTTCATTTAATGCTCCAACGGTTGATTACCATGCTATTGCACGTCACTCCTCACTCCTCTGCGGTACCATGGTACATAATATTTACTTGTTCTTATTATACCGCACTACCATGCACTTCCTTGTCTTCCTTAGTAGTACTACGACGTTTATTTAGTATTTTATCTTATATACCACTTTATTGCAGGCTTTATTTCGACCCCCTGCAATATAGCGGTTCTCCCTTATGCATATTCTTACTTTACCACTCTACCGCAAGCCTTACTCTAACCCCCCATGGTATAGCGGTTCCTTTTGCTAGTATTGATGATGACCCCACTCTACCGTGGGCTAGGTATCAACCCTCCGCGGTGCAGCGGTAATACAATAATCTACCATCCTCTTATCGTGCTACCATTAGTTACTTTGTTGGAGGCCACGGTAAGGAGGTAAAAGGAAATGCATATATGGTATACTCAAGTATGGCAGCAGTATGGCAGTAAAAGGCTAATTTGACTTTGTGGATGGCAGAAACAATAATTTTATGAGAATACTAAGAGAGACCCTTGATTTTACATGACAAAATCAACATAATTTTATGTGAAAATTCTAGTTCCAACACATCCAATCATCTTGTTCCTTCAGAAACCCGTTCTTATCACATAATTTGGGTAATCCCAACTTCATAGTATCATCAAACCCTGTGTTTTCTGAGTGTAAGTCTTCATCATATTTGTCATGCTTTCTCATGATTGTGTCAATGGTTGAGATGGAATTGGTGTTGGATCCCTCATGTAGTTGCATATCATGTCTCTTAGTACCCAATCTATTTTCCACTCTCCCATGCTCAAGAATGGCTTCATAGTTCTTTTTGTGAACATGCCAAAAATCATCAAGGCATATCTTCAAGTTTGTAAATATCTTGTACAACATCGTTGCCATAGTGTCAAACTAAAGGTCCTTCATCTTTTCTACTAGTTGATGTTCTTCTTGCAATTGCTCATATTCACTCTGCAACTCTGTATCAGTTCCAAAGGTGATCCTCATTCTGGCATATTTCATGGCAGTAATTTCCAAATCTAATTTTTCACTTTTCATTTTGTAATAATTTCTTTCTTTCATCAACTGTATTGTTTGTGCCTTGTTGAACTTGGCAATGCTTATGCCCATGTCTGTTGAAGCCATAGAGTCAGTTTCCCAAACTTTAAGGGTCATCATGTGTCCAAATTCTTTTTCGATATCAATGATCTTTGGCCCTTTGTGAGGTGAGTATAGTGGCCATATCAACATTGAATTTTCATCAAGATTGAATCTTGAACCTATGTAAATTTCCTTCACACCCTCTATGTTTAACTTGTATTCTCCTTCCTTGTTATGCAAAAAACTATCAAAAATTAAAGAGGCACTGAGGTCCCAACCAACCAGGAAATACTATTACGCCAGCTTCAAGTAATAACTATCTACCCCTTTCAAGGGTCATGTTTTGTACTTCACTGTCTATATCATCTTTCAACCTTTTCATCAATTGTTGTTCATTTTTAGGGGTAATATTTGGGATGGATTCCCTCAACCTTTTTCCTTTTTAATTATATAAAAAAGATTTAAATTCTCTTGACTTGACAAACTCATTATCAAAAATAAAGGATTCATAAGTTGTAAGCCTATCATCTTCATCTACAAGCAATTCCTTGGCTACTTGTAAGTCCCTGTCAGGGAGTTCTTCATATTCATCATTCATCATTCGAGAGACTGTTCTCTATTGTGATTGTGCTTCATTTTCTCCTGCAAATTCTTCTTTAGATGAATCATCCATTTCTTGCAACCTTTGCTTTTTTTGCTCTAACTCCTTCATGAAATTTTTTATAACCTCCTCTGCTTCTTTTTCTTCTTTGTTCTTAAACACATCTTCCCCCGGTATAGGAACATGGGTGTATCCACTAAGGTTTTTCTTTTTTCTTACAAGAGTGTATGTACCCTTTAGGGTCATAATTCATTCTTTGTGCATACTCCTTTAATTTTAATTCATCCAACAACAAAAGATAATAAGATCATTGGTAGTGGGATGTTAGGTTTTCAGGTACATCAATTATAAATTAAGGTCATATACTGTGGTAATTAACTAATTATACGTCATTTGTGAATTTCATTTTTTTATATAGCTGGTCGAGAGTGGGATGCACTACATTTGTATGTCGCAAACAATCTTGACTGGATGACGGTATGGATTGAACAATGTCAACAATCTGGTCGCGCATTAACATGGGAAGGTGTGGCTTCATTGGTTAAAGAAGCTCATCGTAATGGAGATTCCAATGTTACACCAAGGGAAATTGATTTAGCATATGGTTTAAGAGATAAACAAGTACGTATAAATATATTAATCACCCATATTATTTAATTATTTTCAATTATATTGATGTATATATATGTTGAGTTTTTTTTCTTTGCATACATTCAGCCAAGAATAAATATGTTTATCAATGCAATAATTTTTACATGTTTGACATATTGCAGGTGAAACACCACAAGGCTATGTGGTGCAATGGTCATAAATTTTGAATCAAAAATTTGGATGACATGAAGAAAACTTGTGATTCTAGGATAACTACAGTCTTTCAAGTGACTAATGTTTCATCTAGAAGCGACATACATCCAGAAGTCTCAGAAAATTGATACTATGGGATTTTGGATGATACACTTGAGTGTGACTTTAAGTCCTTCAAATTAGTTTTGTTCGTCGTCCAATGGTACAGGCTACGATTGAATGAAAATGATCCTGAAAGAATTGTTATTGAACATGATAATGGATTTACCATGGTTAATACAAGGTTGATCGAGCGAGTTGGAAATGAGCCCTATGTTCTTCCAAGCCAATGTGAGAAGGTATTTTACTCAGAGGTTCCAGGTAAACTGGGTTGGTCATTTGTTGTTAGACATGATCCAAGAGGAAGGCCGATAAAGTATAATGTGGTGGAAGAAGAAGATACTGAAGAACTAGAAGATGATGTAGATGATGATCAAGATCAACAATTAGTTGATGATGTGCTAGACGAAGATGTTGAAGAAGAGGAACTAGATCATCATGATGTAGGAGTTAATGTTCATGAAGATGATATCCGTGTGGATGATGACATTATCAAAACTGATATCAATGATGATGATGATGATATGACCAATCCTTACAATGTCAAATCTGGATTGGATGATACATACAAAGAGTTAGATGAAGAAGAAGATCAATGAAATTGAAATGTATGAGTTATACGATTGTATTATCTATTTGATATTGATTTCTTGATAGAATTATATTTAACTTATATGGTTACATAATTAATTCATGATGTACTTTTTAATGTTGTTAATTCATGATGTTACAACTTTCATAGCTCTCCTAGAAATTTTCATATGATCAAATCCTAATTACTCTATGACTATTTATGATTAGATATTATTTTATCATATCTTTGGTTATTTCATTCCCATGAAAAAATTAGTGTTTCCTCATGTTGATCCCACATAGTAACATGTGAATGGGGCCAACGTTGAATTTTTTCCAATTTGTGGTTGTATGGAGTGAAACTTGACATGGTTAGCCTAGATGCATGTTTTGATGATATGGGATGGTTTCAAGACTCAAACATGAGGTCATGCTATATAAAGGCATCTCGTCCTTCCTAATAATACAAGTTGCCTTATTCTTCATCTCTTTCATATATTATTCTTAGCATTTCTTTGGTTAATGGTTTCAAAAGATGAGGCTCTCTGAGCCTCACCTTGGATCTATTACACATCAATTTTTGAATTTTCATTAGCAATGAATATTTAGATGATCTTTAAAAATCTCATTGAATATAAAGATGATAATAGGAAGCTAAAAAAATGAGTATATTTTGTTTATGCAACCTAAACCACAAGGTTTGTCACTCTAATGCTAAAACCAAGTAAAATTAACCCCTAACACCTATTGGAAAATTCAAAACATGCCTTTCTTTCAAATTCAAAAGAACATATAAACCTTTTGAAACCACACATGCATGTTATGAAAGTGTATGGTAATCCTACTTATAGCAGAAGTTCACATGATAAGCTAACTAGTGGCACTATATTGGAGGATAAACCCACCTATGGAATTAATTTAAGAGGTAAGGGATGCCTCTTAGTGTAATTTTGAGTCTTGGATTAATCCATAGTGCTAAAATTAGTTCTAGTGTTCTTCCCTTGGTGTTATATTTATCTCTACAATTTCCCATACTTAACCATTTCATCATCCCTTTTCCCAAGCTATTTGTATCATAATATAAACTTGGTCCAATCTCACATTAGCCCCTTAGGTAATTATCCATTTCCTCCAAGTTGAATGGAACCTTTTGTACTAATGCATCTATGTTTTCCTACCCTAATGGATCAAGACTTGACATCACCTTAACAATCTTCTTTATGTCATAGCATATCTCTGAAGTGCCTTTGGCATGCTTTAGATGTGTCAATATTAACTAGATTGAATATATTAATTTTAAAGTCTCTTAATACATTCCATGACAATAAAATGACTCATTTGGATTAAGGAGTACTTTCCTAAACCATTCCTTCATATTCAACAATCCCTTCTCACACCCACATCATAATTCATGTCCATGTTAGTTGTAATGAGTGTTTTAAACCAACAATCAATGAATCATAGGATAGAAGAAAACTCATTATGCACAAGGATAAGAATCAAAGAGACTAAAAGAATCGATTCACTAGATATGCTCCCCATTACTGTAATAGACCAATGTAAAAAAATAAGTCATAACAAGAATAGGACCAAAAAAAACTAGGAAAAGAAACCTTGTAGGCTACATTAATAAGACATTGATTGCAAGCATTTCTTCCATGATGTTTAAATGACAAAATATAAGATAGCTCAATCTTTAGTCAAGTAGTATTTCAATCACTGATTCTTAGACATCCATCATGATTAAACATCACATATCATAAGACTTGTTAACAATCACTAGGACTGTAGATAATATTCAATCATGTCGTAGGCAATAAATCATCAAAAATTATAAAGAAAGAGAAGACCAACTATATAAGCTCAGCAAGCCACCATACAAAAATTATATTTTGTAGAAAATAAAATAAACTATATGTTGACATAGCATATATATTTTGTATATAAACTATATGTTGACATAGCATATATATAAACTATATGTTTTGAATTTTGGCCCCGCATGCACAGGAGCATGACATAGCATACTGTATTGAGACTCTAACTGGAGAATTTCACTGAGAACCACTGCATCCAGCCCCTGAGTGGAGAGTTATGAGACTTCACTGGACAAGTGTTGCAAGGCCATTGAGTCGAGGAGGAAGACTAGGAACCATTTGGCAGGAGGAAAGCCAGAGCAAGAGGTGAGGGCACTCAGAAAGGGAAAATCGACCAAGGGACAATGACTATAATTGATTTTTCCCCCACATTTAGAAATCTTTTTTCCAAGTACAGTGATTTAGACTCTATTTGTTCCCATCGAGGTGTTGCATGCTATATTTTGGTCAATTTGAGCCAATGTCCCATTAAAAAACCCAAGTACTACCTAGTACTAGTGTTTGGTTAGTTTCAACAGCCAATCTTTGAGATGTTCGATCAATTAGGTGCCCATTTTTGGCCTATGAACTGCAACTTTTGTATATGTCTTAGCATATTTTTTCTACTATAAGATTGAAAGTAATTCTCGTCACATAATAGCACATGAAGTTCACTAGGGTTCAAATTTCTAAACATCGATGAAATAAATTTACATATTGAGGTCCACGAATGATCAAAGGGACTAAAAAAAATACATGGTTCGTGAGTGCAATGTAAAATGCCTAGTGCTTGTCCACAAGAGAACGTGTAGAAGTACATGATGCAGAGTCAGAGGAAGGAAACAAACTCACACAATCTCATTTGACAAGTCACAAACAATCTTGAACTTTCCTTCTTTTGACACACTTACTCAACTATATTTCCCTTCACAAACACTCAACTTTTGCTTTAGAGTTCCAAACCATTACCAAACCTTCAAACACCTTATTCAACTTCATCTTGATCAAAACAAACAATTACCCAATCTTCCCTTTCATTTTACCATTAACTCTCTTTATGATTGTCCTAAACTTCACAATTTCAACTCAACATAAAGTAATCTGACCCAAAATAGTATTTAGGCTAATATAGACCACACAATTTCCATTCCATTTCACTTCAAACAAATGTAAACCATCTCCCATCCTTTATTCTTGACAATTTAACAAAATCATATACTATACTTTCATTTTAGTCTCCAAAACAGGGCTATTATTAGACAAATCAGTCAAAGCAATGGACTTTTTAACTTCATGCTTACACCAAACCTTATATAATATGAGATCAAATTATACCTTGGAATCCCTTAACCAAAACAACCAAGAACTCACACTTAATCATCAAAATACTGTTATTGGTTCCATACCCTATTTGCAACACTTGTAGATCTGCCAACCTATTTGTCAGGGCTTCATTCACAATCTAAGCACTATTACACAAGTCTATCCACACTTTTCAATTCCCTCCTTGCAGATCTAAAACATATTCAAAATTGGTATCAAAACTTTTACAACACAAACTTCAAATATTGTTGTCTCAGACATATTTAGACCTAATTAGGCCTAATTTGCATAAGGGTTTGTTGCTTTACTAACTCCTGACCAAAGTACACGTTTCCAGTGCTTGGGACATGTTTAGTTTGACTAGTATATTCTCTTCAAAGCATCAAAGTCTATTTACAAAGTATTTTCACAAAACCCTAAGGGCTTAACCTTCATAATTACTCTATTCATAGACTGTACACACAGTTTTTCAGTCAAGAAACTTCATTCCCTCACATCTTATCTTTATGATTTTTCCCTAAATCCACTAAAACATGAAAGAACATTCATATTAGGATAACCTCACAAGAAACCAAAAGATTCCACCAATTAATAAAGGAGAAACATAATTATTTATGTCTATGCTTACCCTAACTAAGGATTTTAGCAGTCTGAAGTAAATCCACAATAACTCGCACAAATATTAACTAAAATGCATGAACTTTAATGTAATAGGAACGTGATTGAGATTATTACCGTATCCAACCATTCTACCATGCCTTCAAGGTCATACAATTCCGTACAATGCCTCGAAATGCAATATTTCTGAAGAAAAATGATTAAAAATTAGAGATTTTCCTTGAACTTATTCTTTATTCAACCACCCTCGAAGTTCTACAAGATACAAGAGCCTTTTTAAAGGAAAAACAACTGAATTTTATCCTTCTAACTGCCTCTAACTGACCCTAATGACTCTTCATCTCTTAATATTGTCTTTTTTATTAAGTTGACAACTTTTTACATTGTTTTCATTTTTGCACTTTTGGACTTAATAAACACCAAATGACCTCAAATATATGAAACATGACTCTAATAACATGATTTACAAAGTAGGAACAATAACATTGAATCAAATTTCAAAACATTGCTTCATAGAGGCCTAATTATGCCAAGGTGCTCCTGCACCAGTACAAGAGATGAAGAAAAGACAAGGAGCCATTAAAAAAATTTGAATATTTCACTGACTCAACCAAACCTCCAAAAGAACAGTACAGATGCCAACACTAGGGAAAGCCTAAAAGAGAACACTAATGAAAGTGGACTTTTTTTTTTTTGAGTTCCAAAAGAGTATAAATGGTTTGAAGATGTTGTGGGTGTCTGAAAAGTGGTGAAGGAATGTTGGATAGGGAGGGACCCAACTAGCCTCTTTAATTAGATTCTTAAGAAAGAAAGAAACTTTGATACATTTTGGGGTTCTTCTGAGTAGGGCCCATCTTTTATTATTTTATTTGGGGGAGCCAAAAAACCATAGGAGTATAAACCTATGGAGCTTAGTCATTAAAGGCAAGGGGTCTATCCATTTAGAAATAGACTAAAAGGATGGTTGCACGAGGGGCTATTTCACATCAAAGGTGGTCCAAAAAATTTCATAGACTAACTAACCAAACACTAGTACTACCTTAGAGGGACTATTTTCTTCAAGGAAGGTGGACCAAAAAATTTCATAGATAGGTACAAAAATTAATAGCAACCTTCCACCAACTAACCCAATCAACCTCCAAGAAACAAGGCAGTGACTCCTCTAGATGTTCCCAAAACCCAAGGCTTCAAAACACAAGGTTGGTGACACTACAAACCAGTTCCATGCTTACCAAGTGATCTTTGATCATCAGACCCTTATAAGGCTTATTGATACATTCACAACTATTGTTACCTCCACATGCATTTGACTAGTAGTGACAACCTTGGTTTTTAATCCTCCAACCCCATACCTTGGGATCACATCACCATGAAAGAACTTCATCCAACATCCTTATGAGTGCAGGTACCACCAAATAGGTATTTTTCAGATCTGTCTTCCTCGAGTGAGGGAAATTCAGGAAGAGAAGAGGAAAGTAAGACATGTAGTAGGTCTAAAAGAGGGAGATCAACTAGAGGTCAAAAAATTAGAAGAAAATTTTGTAAACACATAGAATTTTTTCTTACAGAAGGGGGGTCATGTTCTTATGATAATGAGAGAATAGGTGACATTGAGGTTCCCTTGAGGTTCAAAAATATACGGAAACAATGGGTACCCAAGGAACTTCCTCCAACAAACACTAATTTTTGTGTCAATGAGAGGATATATCGCATAGCACCATCGTCATTACATGGTTTGGGCCTATTTTGCATGGATAGCATAAATGTCTATTACGACAAAGTTACTGAATTGATGGAGTATGTCGGACCCTATTACAGTTACAAAGATTAAATGCAGCTGGTTTGATATACACGAAGTATGCGTAGGTATGCATTGTCAACAAATTATATACAGCTAAAAGATAAGAATCAAAATAAAAGAGTGGCTATGTACATTGACGGAAGGCCAAAAGCATCAAGGAATATTGCAGGGTTTATAAACACTACACAACCTGGGTCAACAAATAAGCAACCCAATTGCATATTTGAGGCGCACGAGGGAAACCGTGTATTCGTATGTGCGATAAAATCAATAACTGCAGGGGAAGAGTTGCTTTGAATTGCATAGATACAAACACAGTTACTATGGGGGTGGTACGTACTATATACCATTTTACCCAACCTCCAGTTAATGACTCCAATATACTATTTTATTATTATGTTTTTTCGCATAAGTTTATTGGTTTCATTTCGGTAATTTTTTTTATATTTAATTTTTGTCACAGTGGGACATTGATCATAGGGGGAAGGCTCTAGCCTAGAGCATAGATTGTGATGCATCTTCAGGTGTTTCTACCCAATAGGTTTACCTCATTATAATTGTACAAATTAGATATGAGCAAAATGTTTTATTATTATGTTTTTTTCATAAGTTTATTGGGTTAATTTCGATAATGTTTTTAATATTATTGTCGCAGTTGGATGATCGGGGAAAGGCACCAGCAGTAGAGAGCATCCATAGGGAGGTGCAGTCACTATTATGCAATGATGACATCACATATTCCACAAACCCTCTGGATATGATAAGGAAGACCCAAAAAAAATGCAATGAAGAAATCCTTCAATTGTTATTCATAGTGCCTCAAACAAATGAGATAAGAGAAAGGGTTAAAATATTGACTGAGAGAGCACAGAACTTGCAAGTAAGCTATCATGAGATCTTTAATTATAACATAAGTTCATTCATGGTTTTATATTTTGTACTCTTTTATGTCATGAACTAAAATATGTGTTGTTTTTACAAGATTTTTTGCGTCCTCATGATGTTGTTGGCCATGATCAAGGCACTGCAGGTGTTTCCCATGGAGTAGGGGTTGGTACAAGTGTTGAACCTGATCTTCCTGCGCATACATCACATCATCTGACCCCATCATCCATGCCTATATTGTTGACTGAAATGTCAGAAACACATAGCATGCAAGCATCGAGTAGTGCACCCTCTAGCAACAAACACATGCCAGAACATGCGTCAGGACATGTACCTGGGGATGCAGAGGCCACTAGTACTAGTGATGTTTTAGCAGCATTTCCTAGATCTTCTCGTATTACTAGTACGGGAACATTGCCAGCACATTTGTGATGACCAAGGATTTCGTTCACATAGAGATAGAGAAGATCTCAGGTACTTTAGAATGTTTTAATTATTATTATATCTAATCCAATTGAAATTTACTTATTGATCACTCTTTTTAGACTAATGATCCCATGATTATTTTGCAGGAAATGATGTTTTTTATAAGCATCTAAATGATATTACATTGGAGATCTTTGGGGCCACCATACATACATGGTGGAATGCTCAAAATTAAGATTTAAAAGATGAGCTCATTAACCGTTTAGTTGTGTTGTTCAGTAATAACACATTCAACCAAACCAAGGTCCTTAAGAAAGTTGGCACCTATCTAAACTATGTGAGGGACCAATATAGGTCACATTTAGAGAAGAACAAAAAGTACGAGCATCCCCCCATGATTCCAAAGAGGGAGTGGAAGGACTAGGTGTCAGATGGAAAGGAGAAGGCTGAAAAAAAAAAAAAGGAAAGACACCACCGGGCCAAGGAAGGTATGTGATACTATCAACAATGTAATTATATACTATTACTCTTTCTTTTTACATAATCTAACGTATTCAAACTTTTCATAAGGCCGACACATCGAGAAGGCAACAAAGGAAGACTAGAAAAACACAAAGCAGCACAAACTTGGCTCGGTGGTTATATGAAATTATCGCAAATTGTAAGTATCAATAAATGAAATATTGCATCCCAAATATAAATTACAAAAATTTGGTTTATCACACCATAGAAGCAAAATTCATGATCTTATGCAAAAATGCAGGGCTCTGAATTCAACAAAGTGCCACAGAAGAGGACCTGAAGATTGCCTTCTAGCAAGGCTATGGAGCCGTGGTTGAACACCTAAGACTCTTGACTGGGAAAACACAAGCTTCCACTACATCCGACACACAGGTAAATAAACTCAATGAAGTTTATTTAAAATTGAATACTTGTGCAATCTATTCAATATTAATTTCCACCATAAAGTAATTATGTGCCTATTTCTTTTAAACAAGCAAGCAATGATAATACTGCACATGACATTGGAATGCATCTGGTGAGGGTGGAGCACAACCTGTAGATGAAGGTCATGGTGTGCATCCCGTATTGGATGTATTCATGTGCTATACAAAATGCAATATGGATTAATACAATTAAACATCTTTAATTGCAATTGGTGTCCTAATTAATGTAACCTTTCATGTTTCAACTTTAGAGCATGTAGAGCATGATCAACATGTTGAGCATGATCAGGCTAGACAAGATCAGGAACATGATGTAGCCCCATCAAGTAAAGAGGACCACTCTAATGTTCTTTTAAACATATTTAATTACAATTGGTGTATTAATTAATGTAACCTTTTGTGTTTCAACTCCAGAGGATTTAGAGGGTGTTCAACATGTTGAGCATGAGAGTATAAGACAAGATCAAGAACATGATGTGGCCCCATCAGGTAAAGAGCAGCACTCTAATGTTCTTTTAATTAATGGAATACTTGTAACAATAATAATAAAACATATCAATTTAACATTTCTTTGTTATTGCAACAAACCCCCCCTTGCAACGACCTCCGCGTCATGAGTACACGACTAGGCATACATTAAGATCATGAGCAAAGGGAAAAACAACTGAAGGGGGGACAGATGATTTAGAAAATGATACTCCACTTCTTTTTTTAGCTGCAAAAAAGAAACAAAAAAGAAAGTGATTGTAATCATATTATGACAACCATATTTTTGATAATATGTAAAAACTGAAAGAATGAATGTTATATGTTAATGAATGAATGTGAATATGTTAATGAATGAATGTTATATATTATTAATGGATGAATGAATGAATGTTATATGTTATAAATGGATGAA
>VDFB02223821.1:0-46759 GCA_007258455.2 Sequoia sempervirens
AGTCAGGGACCTTATACACTTTGTATTCTGTAATTATTGCCTATCTGATGAATAAAAGAATACACGACATACATTCTGTGCATTATTCTGAGTAATTGATATGCTTTATTATTGGTGTTATGTGTTTCCGTTTACTCTCTGTTAATCATTCAATTAGCATTACCCAGTAAACAATAACATACTTGAGCACCTTCAACTTCAAGGTTCTCTTCTGTTGTTTTTTCATAAGACTGGGGCAGTCTGCATAGGCTAGGTAGAAGGCAATATCAGTATACCGTTCATAAGTCAATCTTACAAACAGTACCAACAACTGTTCTGCTTTACCTTCACCTTCTTGTTTCTTATCTTTGCTGTCTTTATCTTTAGCAATTAGTTAACTCAGTCCTGTCCCAGAAACTAATTTAGTTGGTCTGATTTCCAAATCATATTCCTGGACCTTAGTGATCTAGTTCCACAAACTCTAGTTTGGGACCCATTGAGTAGGCTTTTATGGAGCAGGTCTTTTCTCTCATTTTTAGTGTAAGATTTGTTGCAAACGTACAAAATCCTCAGTGTTTTGTTCTAGCTGAGTTTGACTGCCAACTACTTTCCTTAAGAGTATCTTTGGCACTATTTTCTATTTCCACAGTCAAATTTTTGGGTGGATTAGCCTAGGCTGGGAGAGCACCCATATGTGGCCCATTTTTCTTTTGAGACAAATTCCTTTTTGGGTATTGTTAGGTGTTGATGTTGTTGGTATCATGAGATTACCTTGCTCCTCTAATCTATTGGCACCTATATGGATTATCTTCCTCTGTTTAGGCATCCTTAAATGCCCCTCCTCACCTTATTTACCCAAAGGAGATTATTGAAATGGATGTCAAGGATATATGCTGACAGTACATTGTTGTCACTAGAATGTCTCTGCCACAGTTGCCCACCACCAAGTTGCTTTTCTATGTTGTGTATATTTTAAGAATTGTAGATAGTGTCATGATTTAGCTTGACATCTTTGACATCTTTGGTCACATGGCTTGAGGATTCCCCTTGACCAGCTAGGGGGATGCTCTCACCATTTACTGCTTGAGACTAACCACTATCTTCTGTGGGGCGGTAGGAACCGTAGGATCTATTATATTTGCCTACTCTAGAAGGTAGAGGTTGAGGAGTATGTTTTTTGTAGGTTCCCTATCTGTGTTGAGATCTGAGTGGGATTTATATGTTCAGGTGGTCCCTATCCTCTTTCTTTGAATACATGGATTGGAGGTGCTTGGCCCTATTTCTTCAGGAGTCATGTCATTCCTATATGTAAATCCTAATATGTACTCCATTTAGGTATTCAAGATGCTAAACGACCATTGGATATCTGTAATTTACACTCAACATGGGGATAGTTCAGTGAGATAATGTTTCTCTTTGTGAATTGCTACTAGAGCATCCTGATTTCAGTTTTATGTGGAGTTATTTCAGTTCATATCAGCATTGAGGGCCTTTCGCTTATTTACAAGCCAAGTCGTGAAGGTATATTTGTGTTACAAGTCTTTTTGTCTACTAAAAGAGGGTCATCAACGATAATATCAGTACAATTCCATAGGCAGTATGCAACTTCCACCTAGGATTGCTCATCTTGGCCTCATTAGCTTTGGGGATTTCCCTGTGAGAGTTATTAGATCCTGCATTGGCCCTTTTAGGGTGATAGATTATGATGTTGATGGTTCCTCAGGTCCGATCCGTGTTATAATGGTTCTTAATTTCTCTACACAGTTAGATATGTGTCCCTTCTCGGTGACACATCTCTCGAGGAGGGCGGGATTGGCTATCACCACGACCCTCATAAGTGATGGGCTGGATAGAGGGTCACTTGAACTTGGCTCGGCTTGATCGTGGAGTTTGATCCATTGTCTTTCGTTACGGCTCGATCGGAGACTATTTGCGGAATTACTATTTTAGCAGTTCTGGCCGGGCGATGTGGGACCCTTTGCTATTTTTACTTGATATGGCTGGCGGCATCGGGGAATCACTTGAGTTCGTCGGCCAGACGGAGCGGGAAGCGGACAAATAGCAGGAGAAATGTTAATGTTAATTATATTGATTAAATATTAATTATTTAATATTTATATTATAAAGTTATAATTTTCAATTATAACTTAAGTGATTGCCTTGAAGTGCGCCCATCATCGGAAGAGACGATTTCACATTTAAATAATATTAAAATATTGATAAAGAACATGGAGAATTAAAAGATTAAAAAATATGAATATTTATTAAAACCTATTTTAAAATCGCACTTTTTATTATAGAGGGTTTGCATTAGAATTAATGCCATTATGTGATTATTGAATTTGAAGTGATCAAATTGGTCTGAAGACTTTAGGGTTTATTCGACTTCCAGAGACGAGCCATCTCCAGCGGAAAGCAATTCAGAGAGTGTGAAATATCACTTGATCTATTGCCAGCAGAGGTTTTCTTATTCAGAGAAAACTACAGAGCTTCAGAGATTGTCCATTGTCAGAGATTCTTCAGTGTTTTGTATTCAGAGTTCATCTATTACCTTGGACGCACCATTTCAGAGGATTAGATATTAATTTTGGTGGAGGCCGTACAAGTTACATTTAATACAGCAGCTGGCCGTACATTTCTGACAGGCCGTACCAGCAATAAAAGACGTGCTTCCTTGTTTTGACACATACGCCTATCTTCAGATCACATCCCTTCACCATTGGAGGCGCCTACAGTGCTGAAGTCATATTCGGTCATCAGATAGCAGGAGGAGAGGAACATTTATTTCTGCCGTACAATTCTGTACTTCTGTTGCAGCAATTTCCAGGTTCATAAAATATTGCAAATTCATTGTTTTAATTAATGCATGTATCTGGGTTTTCCTGTAATCATTAGAAAAGATCAAATAGAGATACTGGCGTCTATATTTCTTCATTTCCAGAGCTTTATAAATTTTATTGAATTTATTTCAAATTATTGTCAAAATCGTACCTTTCAAGTATTGCTTCAAAAACACAAAAAAATCACAAAACATCAAAAACTTCAGAAAAAACCTAAAAATCAGTCAGGAGCAGTGTCAGGGGGAAACTAGGGTTTCTACATTGAACAAATGCTCCATAATTTGTTTCTTTCAAATATTAAGTGGTTGGGAATGACACGAGTTTTCTCTGTCTAATCAAAGAATGTTCCATAATTACTTTCTTCCAAATATTATATCATAATCCTCAAATATCAACATAGATTTTTTTTATTTTCAATTTTTCAAGATAGTACATTATCCTGTTTGTTTGACATATATTACTTGTCTACTTCTATATTATGCATTCGGATTTGTAGTTCTAGATCTTAAAGTAAGTTTGATCATTTGACGTTAAAATTAACCAATGTATCTTTAGTTTATGACTATTTATGTTCTGGAGTACAAGGGAATATTATTGCTTTATGCACCTTTTGATTTTTTCAAAGAATCCTATGCTGAAGGTGATAACAATGGTTTTGTCTTCTAAGTGCTTGTATTTTGACACGGTTTCAGCTGGCATACTCTTGTGTGGGGACCCAGGAACTGGGAAGACATTACTAGCAAAAGCAGTAGCTGGTGAGGCAGGTGTTAGTTTTCTTTCAATATCAGCTTCCCAGTTTGTAGAGATGTATGTTGGAGTTGGTGCTTCTCGTGTTCGAGCCCTTTATGACGAAGCCAAAGAATATGTAAGTATTTGTGTGTATCATTAAAGCAGGTTTATGTATTCTATTATGGTTATCAGTTAAGTAGGTGGTAATTTCTAGCCTGCTCAAGATATATTATTTGTTGCATGTATATGTTCTTATTTGAATTATGAGAAGTCTGTAACAACACACCTTATATTTTTTTTTTTGATAATTTCACCAATAAATTTTATAACAACCTCTCAATCATAAACATGCAATAAGCAGATTGACAAGATAACACATAGTATGGTTTGCATATGCAAGTCATGAACTATTGCATAGTGTTAAATTTAAGTGATCAGATTAACATGCACAGAAATTAATTCAAAAATAACAGTACACAGCAGATACCCTGGGAAAACCCTCCTCTTGAGGGAGAAAAACCCAGCCAATAATATCTCTTATATTATTGAGTCTTCAAAGTGAATGATACATCTACAATAGGCCACTCAAAAGGCCAGAATACAGCATCACAGACTGATGCTAATACAGACTGTATGAATACAGCTCTCTAATGAATATCTCAGATCGCTCTTGCATAAGCTCGCATATGAAAACTCTTAACTGAATGTGAATGAACTGAAGTGCGAATGAATTGTATGTTCAAATGGTAAACAAATGAAGTGTAAATATATGAGATGGTGGAAGAGACACAATTCTTCAAGAAGAAGGTCGGCTGACATAGAGATAATATAAAATACAATAATAAGAGGTCGGCCTCTCATAGAAACAATTGCCTCTTCACAAGTCTTCAAGTCGGCCTTCAATAATCCCTTTTCATTTGGACGCCACCAATGAGAAGAAAGTCGGCACATATAAAAACTCGTGTCAATTAAGAATATGAGTTCTATAAATTAAATAGCTCTCAAGCTATAATTTAATTTATTCAATCAAGAACAAATACTGTGCTGGAAGAATACGACTGAAACTAAATATAGCATCAACACTCCCTCTCAGTTAGGGAGGATACTTCCAGCTGCACAAAGCAAATCACCTCAACGTGATGCCTATCACTTCAACGTGATGCCTATCACTATGGCTACAACCATGAGTGAACAAGAAGAATATCATCTCAGCATGATATCAAATATTGCCCAACACGATATCAACCATAATGGCTACAACCATACTATGGTAAGTACAAGTGTTCATCACTTGCGTGATGTTGTCACCTCAACGTGACTTTCACCATGACTCTCTCAGAGGGTGAAACACAAGTACAACATGTGTCATGGAGTCACACACATGACATCCACCATGACTCTCTTAGAGGGTGGAAACAAGGGCTTTCACCTCAAATCTCAGAAGAGAAATGCATTAACAAGGGCTTGCACCTCAAATCTCCCTCAAGGAGAAATGCATTAACAAGGGCTTGCACCTCAAATCTCCCTCAAGGAGAAATGCATTAACAAGGGATTTCACCTTGAAATTCTCTCACAGAGAAGAACTCATTAAATAGGCTCATTGATACTGAGACTCTTCCTCAGTTAAGGCTGGATTCTCCACCATACCAAGCTTATCTCAAAAGTACACAAACTTGATTTTGGAGAGAGGCTTGGTGAGAATGTCTGCCGTCTGCTCATCAGTGTTGATGTACCTCAAGTACATGCCCTTCCGTAGTACCATATCTCTAATATAGTGGTACTTGATCTCAACATGCTTGGTTCTGTCATGGAACACAGGATTGACAGACTTCACGCAACTCTGGTTATCACAATGAATGATAGTAGGCTCCATCGATTGTCCAAACAATCACGGAGCTTATGAAGCCACTTGCTTCCCGAGTTGCCATACAAGCTGCAATATACTCTGCCTCTGCTGTACTTAATGCTACAGATGACTGCTTCCTGCTGCACCAGGATATCATAGTAGAACCCAAACTGAAGCAACAACCAGAGGTGCTTTTCCGATTTGTGACACACCCTGCCCAATCAGAATCAGTATAACCATGTAACTCCAAGTTTGCATCTGAAGAATACCTCAACCCATATCCAATTGTGCCACGCAAGTATCTCAGAATATGTTTAGCTTCAACAAGATGTATCTGTCTTGGTTCACACATGAACTGGCTAAGTGCACTCACTGCATAGCAAATATCCGGTCTAGTGTTAACTAGATACATCAAGGACCCAATCAACTGTCTGTACAATGTAGGATCCACTAAGTCTGAACTAGCTACAGCCTCCTTCAATTTATGTAGGTTGGTCTCCATAGGTGTAGACATGGATTTGCAATCCATCATACCAAATCTCTTAAGTATATCAATGGTGTACTTTCCTTGACTTAGAATCATCTCATCTGGTTTCTGCCAGACTTCTAAGCCAACGAAGTAATGCATGAGCCCAAGATCCTTCATTTCAAATTCAGAAGGCAACTCCTTCTTGCACTCGAGAATCAGGTGATCTTCTCCAGTAAGAATCAAATCATCAACATATAATACCAAGATTAATGCATCACCATTGATTACCTTGAAGTAGAGATTTGAGTCAGCATCATTCTTCAAGAAGCCCAAACTAGACAGGTACCGATCAATCCTTTCGTACCATGCACGAGGAGCCTGCTTAAGACCATACAAGGCCTTCTTCAGCTTGCAAACATGTGACTCTTTCCCATGAACCTCAAATCCATCAGGTTGCTCGATATAAACTTCTTCCTCAATCACACCATTGAGAAAAGCTGTCTTCACGTCCATCTGGTGAATCTTCCATCCTCTAGATGCAGCAATAGCAATGATGGTTCTGACATAAATATAGCGAGCAACAGGAGCAAATGTTTCTTCATAATCAACTCCTCTTTCTGAGAAAACCCACGAGCCACAAATCTTGCTTTGTACTTTTCATTGCTCCCATCTGCAGCATGCTTGATCTTGAAGAGCCATTTAGAAGATACCATAGACTTGCCCTCGGGTCTAGGAACAATGTCCCAAACATCATTCTTAAGAACTGCTGATACTCCTCTGCCATAGCATCTCTCCAAACCTGATGACTAGATGCTTCCTCAACACAAGTAGGCTCGGATTCTATAATCTGACTAATTAAGGCAACATAACTCGAGAACTTATGTGGCCTTTTACTTTCTCTGAATGTGCCTCTAGGAGCTGCAAAACTTTTAGCCTCTTGCATAGTACGCCTGGCCCATAGAGGTCTCTTTCTCCCAATAACAATGTCAGTAGGCCCATCAGTAGGTTCCAAGGGTTCAACAGGATCAATATCTTCTTTTGGTTCTGAAGTCTCCCTCTGAATCTCAGGAGTATGGTCAACTTCCATATCTTGAGGAGACTCTTCATTATCGATCTCCATATGAATGCCCCTGGATCTCCTGAATGCAACATCTTCCTCGAATGTGACATCCCTACTGATCTCGATCAACTTTTGTCCTGGAATGTATATTCTGTAGGCTTTTGATGTCTCATATAGCCCACAAATATTCCCTTCTTGCCAGAAGGCTCCAATTAGTTCTCTTTTCCTTTGGAACATGAACATAGACAGGACATCCAAAGATCCTCAAGTGACTGACTTTAGGCTTCTTCCTTGTAAAGTCTTCTTCTGGAGTCATATTCTCCAAGACCTTATGGGGACTTCTGTTCTGTACATATACAACCGTCCTGGAAGCTTTTGCCCATAAGAAGGTTTGCAAATCTTGATCATGGATCATGGCCTTCGTTGCTTCCACAATTGTCCTGTTCTTTCTTTCTGCAACACCATTCTGTTGATGATTATAGGGGACACAAAACTCCCTCTTAATCCCTGCATCAACACAAAAGTCTCGAAAACTACGAGAGGTGTATTCTCCACCATTGTCAGATTTGAGGACCTTAATCCTTTTACCAGAAAGATTCTCTACTAAAGCTTTGAACTCCTTAAATCTAGCTAACACTTCCTCAGACTCTTTTGTTTTCAAAAAATAAATCCAAGTCTTTCTAGAGTGGTCATCAATAAACATAACATAATACAAGAACCCAGTCGAAGACGGAACAGACATAGGACCACATAAATCAGAATGAATGAGATCTAGAATACTCTTAGATCTATTTTCTCTACTATGAAAAGGAGCTTTTACATTCTTACCCAAAGTGCAACCCTTGCAAGTACCTTCGTGCTCCTGGTTGAACTTAGAAAGGCTCGACACCATCTTCTCCATGATAGGTAAGGCTTGGAAGTGTAGGTGAGCCAATCTTCGATGCCAAAGATCACAAAGACTTGAAGAATCATGGACCAACGCTTGTAGAGGACGCGAGCAAAGCCTATAAAGAGTTTCATGTCTAACTCCAATTTCTTGAGCATTCTTGAAGCTAGAATTCTCCATCCACACAAGTACTTTGCCTTTGGAGAAGGCAACTTGATATCCTTTATCTTCTAGGGCAGAAATTGAAATGAGATTGCGCTTGATCCTTGGAACAAAAAGAACATTACTCAACTGAAGTGTGATGCCGGAATCCAAATGAATTGTAGAGGTCCCAATCCCTTTCACGGAGTAGCTAGCATCATCTCCAATGATGACTTGCTCGGAAGACTCCTCCACCAAACTTGATAAGTGCTCCTTAAAACCAGTAATGTGTCGAGAAGCACCACTGTCGATCAGCCAAGTGTTGGTGTTGGTAGGTACATTGCTTGACAATGCCAAGTAGAACAAGTATTCACATGTTCCCTTGAGTCTATCCTTGATTTTCAGACCGTTCACCATCTTGACTAAGGTAGGGATAGACAAAGAAATATGACGAAGAGGATGGAGTATTGCTGTAGAATCAAATCTGATCACAATCTTCTCAAACCGCTCTGATACCATGTTAAATTTAAGTGATCAGATTAACATGCACAGAAATTAATTCAAAAATAACACAGTACACAGCAGATACCCTGGGAAAATCCTCCTCTTGAGGGAGAAAAACCCAGCCAATAATATCTCTTATATTATTGAGTCTTCAAAGTGAATGATACATCTACAATAGGCCACTCAAAAGGCCAGCATACAGCATCACAGACTGATGCTAATACAGACTGTATGAATACAGCTTTCTAATGAATATCTCAGATCGCTCTTGCATAAGCTCGCATATGAAAACTCTTAACTGAATGTGAATGAACTGAAGTGCGAATGAATTGTATGTTCAAATGGTAAACAAATGAAGTGTAAATATATGAGATGGTGGAAGAGACGCAATTCTTCAAGAAGAAGGTCGGCTGACATAGAGATAATATAAAATACAATAATAAGAGGTCGGCCTCTCATAGAAACAAGTGCCTCTTCACAAGTCTTCAAGACGGCCTTCAATAATCCCTTTTCATTTGGACGCCACCAATGAGAAGAAAGTCGGCACATATAAAAACTCGTGCCAATTAAGAATATGAGTTCTATAAATTAAATAGCTCTCAAGCTATAATTTAATCTATTCAATCAAGAACAAATACTGTGCTGGAAGAATACGACTGAAGCTGAATATAACATCAACACATAGTAGCAATGAGGATTTTCATTTATTTAACAGACTGCTGTTACAATTTTTTTGAGGCTTCAACAGCACTAGGAATATACTATGAATCTTAAATCATCACACTATATATGTAAAATTCCATTACCTCATAGGACAGTCATTTAAGCCCATAACAAACCCTGCTGTGGTTGTTATTTCTGAGCATTAGCAGCCAGCTACAATGGCCCAGCAATCCAACAGTTCCTCCAACAAGTCTCCAGCTGCAACCATGAGTATAATGAACACTTCTAACACCACACAGCACCTCCAGTATCTGCCCAGAACTGAAGATTGAACCCAACCAGCTAGTATCACACTTCCAAAAGCAAGTTTTAATGACTCAGAACACCTGTAACTCTCCACAGGGGCACTGTCAAGCGCAGGGGTGACTTGGGAACAGTTTTTTAATAAATTTCTGAAGGTCCCAAACTGCCACAAGACACCTGCTATCCATTTAACCCTTCAAGGCGCCTCTACTAAACCATTTTGCAGCTGTTAAACCACTCCCAAAAACTACTACCAACCACCAACAACTCCTTGTTGCTGTACGGACCCCCTAGAGGGGTGATTTTGCTTAATAAAATCAAATCAGTCACCAAACTCAATTAAATTACTTATAATAGTGGCACCCTACTTTGGGAAATCCATTAAACCAATACCCATAATCAGCAGATCAATACTTCAACCTGGGCAACCTGAAATAGGGGTTATGGCATGTTGTGTGAGAGGTATGGCGAAGCAATGAGAAAACTATTGCAAACAAATTTCTAACTCTCCAAAATCTTTGAATTTTAGCATTCATCCATTCCAAATAGACACTTCATAAATCTTCAATCTTTTTGCAAAAACTAAGCCTTTGAGCAAATCTCATCGTATTAACCAGGGAGGGTTCTTCACCACTGAGGCTAACCTTCTTCAAGAGGGATCTCATCCTCCAAAAGGCTAAGATGAACTGAGTTCAATCCTCAAACCACTAGGGTTTCACTAGAGAAAAATGTAATAAACTGAATGCAAATGAGCTCACAAAACTCCCTTAATAATATATCTGATAGTTTACCGGAAAATATAATATAAAATCACTTTATCAATTAAATAAGCCTTAATACCCCAAAAAGTGATTTATTTTATTATTTAAGCTTTCTCGGCACTTAAACTCACTCTATCAACGCCCAACATTTAAAACATTTAATTCTCATTCCAACGAGCTATTATATTAAGGTTTTCATTAAAATGTTGTAATAAAATTAGCAACCTTAGTAAAAATAATTAAATTAAAGCCACAAATACACCTGAGTTACGAAAACTGATGAAAAGCATCAAAATCAAAATTTGACTACAATGGAGTGATACCAATGATGAATAATTAAATCGGACCTGATTGGGTGACTTACTGTAAATAGATGCTCACTCCAAGAATCTTGGAGAACATACTAGGAGCCATAATACACTTCGGAAAGTGACAGTGTCCTCAAGACTAACTGAGCTCATTGACAACATCAAATAATCCCTCTGACAAGGCTGACAGTCATCGAGAAGGTCAGAGCCAACTGCAATGCTAGAGAAACCAAAAATTGGGACATTACAAAGTCAAAAGCTCTTTGGTATTCATATATGCTGATTCAAAGTTAATCTGTTATTTTTTCTTGTCATTTCTAAGAAATTGTGTGTAAAGGAATTCTAGTGCCACTTGTGTGAATGAAGTGGGTGATTTTGAACTTGGAGGCATGGGATGAGAAATATGCATACAAACAAGAAATTTATAGACAAGATACACTATAATAACTAAATTACTAGAGGCACAAAATGCATTTGTAAAGTTAGAGATCAAATTCTTCTAAGCTTCCTGCAGGAGGCATTTAGTGGAGAGTAACTAAAGCTCGTGGGAAATGTAATTTGTAAGAAAATGTGCATAACATGATTGTAATTCTAAAATAATTGATATTCATTAGTTCAATGAAAATTTGGTCTTCAGAATATTTCAGTTTTAAATTATGACAATCACGAATTAAATTTAAGATTTTAGTTTTATAAGCTTGAAGACTGTCTGAAAATAGTTCCATATTTTCAAAAGCCGTCTTTCTATCCAATTTTTTTATTCAAACTCTTGAAAGAATGAAATAAATAAATAGTCTGAGTGTGGATGAATCATAATGGTATAGAAAGTAAATCTCACCCAATTCAAAGATATATGTAAATGAGAAATATAAAGGAAAATGTGTGATAGGCCAAATTCCATATAATGTATACAGGATATAGAGAAGTAGACACAAAGATACAAAAATACAAATAGAACTAAGTGATATGTAGAGAATTTAATGTGATTTGAAGATGTGTTATGATTATGATACGTTAGATATAGACATAGAAGTCGAAACTTACTCTGATCCAATTATATGTGCACAAGATATTGGAGACAATACAATGGAAGATATTGTGATATTTTGAATGCATACATGTTTCTTGTGATGTTTGTATACAAAGGTCTGTTGATGCGCTAAGTATGTCGAGGATGATGATAATTAAAAGTATACAAGGAACTACTGCATGCCTTTAACAGTCCGGGTGGTCTTTAGAGTTGTTCTTTTTACCCAGTTTTAAGGCTCTCTAATGCTATTATGGAATTTGGTTTTTTCAATTTTATGCCAACATTTAGTTCTTTTGCAAGGAACCTGAGATGGAAATGATCAGTTCAGAATATTCTATTTGTTATTGAAATTCAATGCAGAAAGAGTTAGTGGATTGGTGGGAACTTGAGATTATTAATTTCTTAAAATGGGAAGTAAAACATGCAGGGAAAACTTATAATTGAGAGTATTGAGAGTGGAGTCCGTTCCTTGTAATTGAACAAGGAAGACAAAGAGTTCTGGGTAGAATTCCCATATTTGTTGTGGCTGTATGTATTTACAAGAAACAATTTCTTCCTCAAATTCTGTATGTTTGAACATAAAAGATCCAAGAACCCTTGGAAATCGACAAACCCTAAACTAGGGCTATTGATGATTCGTTGAAAACCAGTCCTGATCCTTACATTATAAAGTGGGCATCACAAAATTTGGTCAGTTTTGACACAAAAAAGGGATACTTCTTACGATGCAATGTAAAGATGCATAATTAATTCTACCATTCTTGCCGACATGCTCTTTATGAAGAAGGGCATCAAGAAGTTTCTCTATGGGGGTGTCAAGTACCTGGGTGATGGTGCAAGGAAAGGAGAGATTAATAAAAGAAGAAGGTATTGAATGATGGGGGCCCTCAATGATTTGTAAAGTAGGGTAGCTATGCCACAGACTGCTCATAACCTATGGATACTACAACACAAATCCTGCAAGAACCCTTAATACCCTGTTTCTCCTTCTCAAATAAATACTGTAACAGTCTAAACATGTTCATTGCAGTTCCATAAGTGAAAACAAAACATGTAAAAACAGCATAAGAAGCACACACATAACTGAAGCACTTAAGAAAACTCTAGAAGAATGAGCATAACTCCTCATGGCACTAATTCTAGTTCACTAGAAGTGATCACAATTGCCATTGGGGCAAAATAAACTCCAACAATGTTACAACAGGCTTGAAAGAACCTGCAATATGCTTCCTACCACAAAAACACTTGCTCCAATGCTTCAACAATTAAAAATGGATGATATGAAGGCCAAAGCTTGAGAGATCAATTTTCTAACAACCTGCAAGAACCTCTATGGGATACAAATATCCTTGCAATGTCAAGAATGGAAGATCTAATGTTAGAAAAGCAAGTTGAAACACCCAAAACCCTTCATATTCCATTCTCTAGCCAACCAATGATGATTTTGCGGGTTCCATTAGGCAGCAATTTTTCTTTCGCTGCAGTCATGACAAAATTGCTAGCGATGATGAAACACCACCTGCACAAACTGACAATTTCGCTCAAACTGAACTTTCACATAGTTGAAGACCTGCACATTTGTTTCAAGTCATCCCTAGGCTGCTTTGAATCACTCCAAACACTCCTCTTCAAAATTACAGTCTGCTTGGCAACAAGACCCCTTGAACTCATGTTTCCAAGGCTTCTAGGCTTCTTCTTGATTGAGGGAAACATTATGACCCCAATGGTTCAACATCTTGAACCATATTTACAGATCATTCCTTCCCAATATGGAGGCTTTTGGTCCCTAAAAGCTTAAGGATTCATCATGTTGGAAACTCTTTTGCTCATGTCCTCTTCATAACTCAACTAGGCCTTGTTAGAGTTTTCATCTTGAGTTACTCAGTTAGTGTTCTCACATTCACAGCGCGAAAGTGATAGCAGCAGATCCAAACCTGTGTGCAGTTGAGAGATCAACATGCACAGGATGTAGTTATATAGGAGAATAAGGCCACTCTATGTAGGGAAGCTTCTTTGAAATTAGGGCTCAGTGAACTACTTGAGACTCAAGTGGTTCGTGGGTGATGTAACTTAGTCTTAACTACTTGATTAGAAGCTATTTGTTGTTAGGCTAGGTTGATTGATTAGTCCAACTAGTTGATTGCTGAGTTAAATTGAGTGTCATTCTAGTGAGTTGTAAGCTTCACTTGGCACCTCATTTAGTTTCTTTGAGGTAGATTCTTAGTGCTCTTGTCCTAGTTAAAGGGAACATATTTTTATTTTAATTATGATGCATATAGAATCTCTTTTATAAAACTTCATTCTAGTGCAGTGCATTTCTTTCAAGATTTAATAGAAGATACATGTATTAAGAGTTCAGATTTGTGAATATGTGCTGTTCATGTTTTTGTTGTGTGTGTTTGTAGATTAATTTTTTTAATTAGAGTTTTTCATTTTAAGCTCTTTGCAGTTAGGACTAAATTTTCTGAGTGCAGAATCTGCTTATCATGGTTTGAAAACTAACATGGTATCAGAGTGGTAAATCTGAAATCTTCCAAGGTTTCCATGGATGGAAAGGGCAGCTAGTTGTGAGAGGGAGAAGTTCAAGGGTTTTAGCGGGTGTGGTCCTTGAGCTTTAATTATTGAAGCCGATCTGTGCTTGTGAGAGTCACAAGGACCTGTGCTAGGTTGTTGTGTGTAATGCCTAGGATCTACCAGTGATTGGAAGGTTGATATTAACTCGATATAGGTGGCTGATTGTTTTTAGTGGGTTTAATGCTCAGGAATCTTCAGTGATTGAAGAGATCCGAACCTATGAGAGGTTGTAGGGTGGGATGCCCTAAGTGCTTTATTGATTTGAGTGTTGATCTGCACTTGTGGTAGGCTGTTGATTTCAGACATATTCGGCTGGTTTTATTTTATTAGTGTGTTCCAACAGGCTGCAGGTACGAGCAGTCTTGGTCTTAGACAGTGTGACCATCTAAAGGGTACTTCCAACTTAACCCCTTGGAAGTGAAGATTGTAGATACTATTGGAGGAGATTGATCTTTGGATTTTTGTGGAGACAAAGGTTGTAGCACCTACTAACTTTATTTAGCTAATCAAACATAACAAAAAGTTTGCCAAGATTAAGTGAATCATCCTAAATTTGGTGGTGGACCATTTATTCCTCACATCACATAGAAGAAGACAACAAAGGAGATGTATGATGTCTTGATCACTCTGTATCAGAGTGAGAACATTAGTATTCTCGGTCTTACTTTGTGTGACCATCTAGATGGTGGTTCCAATTTAACACCTTGGAAGTGTAGATTCCAGATTGCCAGATACTATTGGAGGAGATTAATCTTTGGAGTTTTATGTAGGCGAAGCTTGTAGCTCCTACTGACCTTGTTTAATTAGACAAACATAACAAAAAGTTCACCAAAGTGAAGTGAATCATCCTAGATTTGGTGAAGGACCATTTGATTCCTCACATCACATAGAAGACGACAAAGGAATTGTATGATACCTCGATCACTCTGTACTAGAGTGTGAACATTTCTTGCAAGATGTTGCTAAAGAATACCTTGGTGCCACACATGAGTGATATTGACATAGTTGCTGGTTACCTTATGAAGATCATTGAGCTATGGGATCAGCTTGCTGCTATTGGGGTGAAGGTGAACGATGATGGGTTGGTGCTCATAGCTATAAATGGGTTCTCTCTATCTTGGGATACTTTGTTTAAGGTATTTGTGCTTTAGAGAATCTTTGGGATGATTGCATCCAATAAGAGACTAGATTGGAGATTGTTTTAGCTAAAGTAGAAGAGAGTTAGAACTTGGCCTCATTGGGAAGATGAGGAAAGGTGGTAAGAAATGACTTGAGAAGGGTAATAAATGCTAGGAGGAAGAATCAAACCCTTTGGACTAGGGGAAGAATTGCTCGAGTCCAATGAAGTGTGTCAAGTGCCACAAGATGGGCCATAATGCATCTTAGTGTTTTGAGAGGAAGAAAGTCAAGCAGTAGTAGCAGGAGTCTGCAGGGAGTGCTGAAACTTAGGTAGGAGCAAATGAGTTAGTATTTAAACTTGAGATAGCTTTCTCCAACATTGTTTTTGGTGTAGGGTTGTATGTGGATGGTTGAACATCTAGACACATGACCTTCAATAAGGTGTTCAACAAACATGAAGAACAAGAGGATGGTGTACAGGTGGAATTGGAAAATGATGCCACTTTTCTAGTTGCTGGATAAGGTGTCGTCTGCTTCCACATGCCTTTAGGTGATGTATTTGAGCTAGATCATGTTATTTAACAAAAAGTCTTCATTCAATTTCTCGCATGATAGATCTATGATGTATATGTAAGTTTGATGGTCCACAAGTGATCATTAGAAAATGCAACCCTGAACTTGGTCAAGTTTTGCCCAGAGGAGTTTGAGATGGTGGCCTTTATAGGCTACTTCTTGATCTAGTTGAGTAGGCATGGCAAGATGCCACAATGGAGGAGTGTTCTTCCAGCTCTGTGGAAATAGTTTCTAAACCTACTGTGGAATCATTGATTGATTCCATGCATGCAACTAGTGGTAGTATTGAAGAGTACGATGATAAATTTATTGCTGAAGTATTCTCTCGGAAAAGAGTTGACCTTGATGAGACTCTTACTTTAGCTGCTAGGGGATTCTCTTAGAAAGGGAGAGTTAATTTTGTTGAAATTTCTTTGTTTTAGTTATTGAAAGTCTAAAATGTTGAGGGAGTCACTTGGATTGACGGAGAATGCTTTCCTCACAAAGAGGAAGTGTGTTTTCACTTTTCACCTCAAATTGCTTAGTCATTGTTTTTACAATGATATGACGACAGTGTCAGAAGCAAATCAAAATTGTGTGTAGCTAAGAGATCAGCATAGATAAGACATGGTTATATAGGAGAATAAAGCACAGCTATGTAGGGAGTCTCCATTGAGATCAGAGCCTAGTTAATGTAATGTCCCCTTCTCAAATGTGATCGTTTCTGTTGACCGTTGGCCTATTCCGGAGACCCGTAGGCTACTCGGATGGTGAAATTAGGGTTTCCTAATTTTGTGGAGGTTGTTGCTTGAAGTTTGGAATTCTGAGTGCGGATTCTTTCTGGGTTTTCAGAGAGCTTCGTGGTGGTATGGTCAGTTTGGCATTCCGAGCAACTTCATGAATTTACTATTTTTAGTAAATTCTATTTTTAGCAGTGGACAGGTTGGGTTCAATTCAGTTGATCTTCTTCTTCAGTTGGTTCAGCTGGCACTTCATTTTTTGGCCTTGGGTGCAATTTTCTTGGAGAGATAAGTATTTTTCATTATAATATTATATTTTAATATTATAACACCCCTTTACCTAGCAGTACAACTTCATGTTGTTTTTAAAAAGGGGACTTAAAGGGTCAAGGCGTCATTGTGAGATAAATTATGTTTTAAAATTCAAATATTGAGCTAAGTGAAATGGATGCCTACTTGAGGGATTGACTTTTATTAAAAAGTGAAATATTTCATTAAGGAAAAAGGACGCCTTCTTTTGGAGGGAAATGTTGAATTCAAAATTAGGGTTTTGGGCGCCCTTCTTGAAGCTTCTAGAAGGTTCTCTTCATGTCTTTATATTCAAGCCTCAGCTCTTCATTTGGGATCTTTTGTCTACTACATCGTTATGCTGCTGAATTGTCTTCAGGCACTCGCTTCGAGGAAAGCACACCTCCTAGCATTGGCTCATCTTCTTGCTTGAAAGATAGCAACTAGTTGAGAGGTTAGCTTGTAGTTGGGTTGTTTTGCATTGTAGTTGAGTTTCATTGCATTTGGTAGCTGTTATTCTAGCATTTTGTCATATTTTAGATTTGCTGATGTTGCATAGCTGTAGGTAGTTTTCATTCATAAATCAAAAATACAAAAAGATATTGTTCTGGGTGTTCATATCATCTTGTCTACTTGGGGCGACCCTACTTGCAATTTTGTGGATTTTAATTTGCAGTTTCTGATTTTAACTAGCAAAATCGCCCCTTTAAGAGGGCCGTACCATTCTGATGTAGTCTTGACATTTGTGCAAAAAGAATAGGGGTTGTTTGGTGAGGTTTTAAGGTCTCATTTGGGGCGCCTTCATGCCTAGGGCAATCTGCATTTGATTCCTTGTCATTAGAGTGAGATTTGAGCAAGATATGAGTATGTTAGTGAGTATTGTATTGCAGATTTCTTCATTTTATGCTGCAGGTCTGACATATCAGAATTAAGAAAGTTGTCCCTTTGGTTGGGATTGAGTATTGAAAGTTACATTTGGTCTTTGGAAGACATTCTATACAGTTGCAGCAATGAAGACTTGAAAACTCTAGATTTAAATGATCATTCTGACATATTGTAAGCTGTTAGTAGTACTATTAGCCATTCTTCTCTTATCTCGCATTTAATCTATTGTATTTCCCACTGAATAAGTGGAAGAGGCTGGCTTGCCGCCTATTTACTTTCAGTTGAGTAGTTTAGGGACCCTCTGACCATATGCTCGCCATCACTCGACGCCATTCTTGGTTAGAGTTATTTGAGTTCATCATGCATTGATCCTCTGACCATATGCTCGTCTGCACAGGCGCATTCTTGGTTAGAGTTCCTTTTCAGTTTGCATCTGCATTAGATCCTCTGACCAATGCTCACACCTTGCCCACATCGGGATCCTGGTGTACATTTTGGTTAGAGTTACTTTCCGCATCGTTTTGGTTTAGAGCTAACCTTAACGGGTGCGTGTTGAATTGTAATCTCCTTGCAAAAAACAAAAAAAAAATTGTCCAGTTCATTACAGTTAACTACTTGAGACTTGAGTGATTTGATGATGTAACTCACTCTGTGTTGATGTATAGCTGTGGGCCTCATACTTCCAATGGCGATAAGCAATAAATTCATATAGTTGTTGGCTATTCATTTTTTGAAGATGATTTATTTACATGGCGGTACATCGCACTACTGCTAGTCAACCAATAGGCTCTTGCGGCATGGCGGTATACCGCGCTACCACCAGGCAATAAGAAGGCTCTCGCAGTATGGCGGTACACCGCACTACCGCCAGGCAGTAAGAAGGCTCTTGCGGTACACCGCGCTACCGCTAGGCAGTAAGGAGTCTCCCGCGGTATAGCGGTATACTGGGCTACTGCACCTCTCACAATCATCCAGCGGTACAATGGTACAAGCATGAAAGGTTGTCAAGGCCAACATCATCTAAAAGGATCGTCATCTTTTGTTAAGTCACACCCCTTCATTTGAGGCCGACTTTGTATCTTGAAGGGACGTGTTTATTGGAAGTCCTCATCGATTTGTATATAATAGAGGTGCTGTTCAGTTCATTCAATTGAAGAGACAAGTGCGAATTCATCTACAATAGAAGTTCGATATTATTGTTTGAGATTTCATCAAGTGTGATGCTGATTGATTTGGCCTTGTATTTGGCCTCATTGTAAAAGCAAATTGCTTTCCATTATTCAATATATAAGGGATATATTATTGTTGGGTTTTTCTCCCTCAAGTTGGAGGGTTTTCTATGCTGTGTCAAATTGTTTAAAATTGTTCTATATCTGCTTATTTAATTTTTGATCCTAAAACTAACATGGTATTAGAGCGGGTTTAAGCAAGATCGTGATCAGATTTATATAAGCAGCACTATCTTTCTCCATTATTCTCATCTTTGTGTGTCTATCTTAACTACGAAAATGGTGAACGGTCTCAAGGTTGAAGATAGACTCGATGGTGCCTCTAACTTACCTCTTGGAAGTTTAGAGTTCTCATTGCATTGGAAGAAAATGACATTCTCGAGTTCATGGAGAAAGAGGTACCCGAACCTTCCGATGAGACTGAGCAGACACAATGGAGGAAGAATGGCACAAAGGCCAAGAAGATATTGATTGATTCTGTGAAGGATCACCTTGTGCCTATTATCTCCAAGTTGAAGACAGCTAGAGAGATCTTCAAGACTTTGGAGGGACTATATGAGATCAATAATACAAGTAGAGCTCTTGCATTGAGGCAACAACTTCATCACATCAAGATGGCGAAAGGAGATTCAGTCATCTCCTTCATGAAGATCACTGAGTTGAGAGGTTAGTTTTGTGTCATTGGTAATATGGTTGATGATAAAGACTTAGTCATTTCAGTACTTAACGGTCTTCCTCAATCTTGGGAGCCATTTATCCAAGGTATCAGTGGAAGATCAAAGCTACCAAAGTTTGATTGCCTTAGAGCAGATTGTATTCAAGAGGAATCAAGATTGGCAGCAAGAGGTAATGGATGAAGTTCTAACAATGAAGACAATCATGTACTTGCTGCTCAAACATCGAAGAAGAAAGGAAAAAAAGGAAGGAAAGGCAATTTCAAGAGGAATAGAGACAAAAGATCGGATGCTGCTCTTGAATCTAAGAAGAAGAAGGATCTCTCCCATATCCAGTGCTTCAGATGTGACAAGTTTGGTCACTGTGCGAGAGATTGTGCAACAAGACCAAAGCAACATGCCTCTACTGCGAATGTGGGTGATGTCTCTCCTCATAACGACTCACGAGATAATACAAGTGGATTTCTATTTATCTCAGCCCTATCAAGCAATGTTCCAACCGATAGCAGCACATGGTTGATTGATAGTGGCGACTCTCGACACATTACCGGATTTAGAGAGCATCTTTCAGATTTGGTGGAGAGAGATACCGACATTCAAGTAATAATTGGAGATGATGCATGCTATTTAGTGAAAGGTGCTGGAGCCTCCTCTCTTCACCTAGATTCCGACATCTCTCTTCATTTGAGTGATGTGTTGTTTGTACCAGGTATCAAGAGGAACCTTGTATCAATTTCAGCTTTGGAGGACAAAGGATATTAAGTTGCATTTTCCTAAGGAAAAGTTCTTGCTTGGCCGAAGAACTCTAGCATCAAGAGAACTCTTGTTTGTACCAGGTATCAAGAGGAACCTTGTATCAATTTCAGCTTTGGAGGACAAAGGATATTAAGTTGCATTTTCCGAAGGAAAAGTTCTTGCTTGGCCGAAGAACTCTAGCATCAAGACAACTCGAGTGATTGGTGTTGTGCAAGAGAGTCTTTATAGACTTTCCATGCGTCCAATGCAGGCATTGTTGTATGACTCCACCAGTTCAATTGAGCTTTGGCATAGAAGACTTGCTCATCTCCATTTCAGAGCTCTCCCATCCATGGAGAAGATGGTCACTAGTCTTCTAAAACTCAGTCAGGAGCATGATGGTACTTGCTGAGGATGCGCATTGGGTAAGAATACTAAAGGTCCTTTTCATAGTATAGTGAAAGTAGATCAAAATGTATTCTAGATCTTATTCATTCTGATTTGTGTGGTCCAATCTTTGTTGTATCGTTGAGTGGTTTTTGGTATTATGTAATTTTTATTGATGACTACTCTAGAAAGACTTGGATTTGTTTCTTAAAGACTAAGGAATCTGAAGAAGTACTTGAGAAATTCAAAGAATTTAAGGCTCAAGTAGAGAACTTGTCTGGGAAGAGGATCAAAGTTCTAAGATTTGATAACGAGGAGAATACATCTTTGGAGGCTTCTGTAACTTTTGTATTGAGGTCGGGATTAAGAGGGAGTTTTGTGTTCCTTACAATCCACAGCAAAACGGAGTTGCAGAAAGGAAGAATAGATCCATTGTTGAGGCAGCTAAAGCTATGATCCATGATCAAGACTTGCAAACCTTCCTTTGGGTAGAAGTATCTAGAACTGTAGTGTATGTTCAGAATCAAAGCCCTCATCGTATTTTGGAGAATATGACTCTTGAAGAAGCCTTCACAGGCGTGAAGCCTGAAGTTAGTCACTTGAGAATCTTTGGTTGTCCTGTTTATATTCATGTACCTAAAGATAAGAGATCTAAGTTAGAGCCATTTGGCAATAGGAATATTTGTGAGTTACAGTGAATCTTCAAAAACCTATAGGATTTACATTCTAGATCAGAAACAGATAGAGATCAGCAGGGATGTCACTTTTGAAGAAGATGTTGCATTCAAAAGATCTAAAGGTTCATACATGGAGATAGTTAATGAAGATCGGGAGACTCCTCCGGATTTGCACGTTGATCATTCTCCTGAGATTTAGAGGGATTCTACTGAACCAGAAGAGGATGGTGATCTAGTTGAGCCTTTGGAACCAACTGATGGGCCAAGAGATATTGTCATAGGTCGAAAGAGACCTCTATGGGCTAGGCAAACAGTTAGGAGGCAAAAAGTTTGCAGCTCCTAAGGAACATTCAGAGAAAGAAAAAGACCTCAGAAGTTTCCAAGCTATGTTGCATTAATGAGTCATATCATTGAATCTGAGCCTTCCAGTATTGTGGAAGCATCAAGTCAGCAAGTGTGGAGAGATGCTATGGCTGAAGAATATCAATCTATCATTAAGAATGATGTTTGGGATATTGTACCAAGACTAGAAGGGAAATCAGTTGTATGTTCTAAATGGCTTTTCAAGATCAAGCATGCGGCTGATGGAAGCATTGAGAAGTACAAAGCTAGATTTATGGCTAGAGGATTCTCTTAGAAAGAGGGAATAGATTATGAAGAAACCTTTGCTCCGGTTGCTCGTTATACATCCATCAGGACTATTATTGCTATTGCAGCAGCTAAGGGATGGAAGTTATATCAGATGGAAGTAAAGACAACCTTCCTTAATGTTGTAATTAAAGAAGAAGTATACATTGAGCAACCTGATGGCTTTGAGATTCATGGGAAGGAGTCTCATGTCTGTAAATTGAAGAAGGCTTTGTATGGCCTTAAGCAGGCTCCTCGTGCTTGGTATGAGAGGATTGATCGATACTTGATGAGGTTGGGGTTCTCCAAGAATGATGCTGATTCAAATCTTTACTTCAAGGTAGTTGATGGTGAGGCATTAATCTTGGTTCTCTATGTTGATGATCTATTTCTTACAAGAGCATAATATCTCATTATCAAATGCAAGGAGTTAGGTTTTGAATTTGAGATGAAGGATCTAGGATATATGCATACTTCCTAGGATTGGAAGTGTGGCAGAGACCCAATGAGATCATTTTGAGTCAAGGGAAGTATACTATAGACATCTTGAAGAGATTTGGTATGATGGATTGCAAATCCATGTCTACACCGATGGAAACCAATTTGAAGAAGTTAAGTGAGTCTACAACTAGTTCAAATCTAGTGGATCCCACTATGTACAGGCAGTTGATTGGATCGTTGATGTATCTAGTCAATACTAGACCAAATATTTGCTATACAGTGAGTGTATTTAGTCAGTTCATGTGTGAACCAAGGCAAATTCATCTAGTTGCAGCTAAGCATATCTTGAGATACTTGCGCGACACAGTTGGGTATGGCTTGAAATATACTTCCAGTGTAGACCTAAAGCTGCAAGGATATTCTGATTTTGATTGGGCAGGGAGTGTGGCTGATTGGAAGAGCACCTCTGGATGTTGCTTTAGTTTGGGGTCTACGATGATTTCCTGGTGTAGCAGGAATCAGTCTTCAGTGGCACTAAGCACTGCAGAGGTAGAGTATATTGCAACATGTGTAGCAGCTCGAGAAGCAGTGTGGCTTCGGAGCTCCTTGCAGGATTGTTTGGACAATCATTGGAGCCGACTGTTATTCATTGTGATAATCAAAGCTGTGTGAAGCTATCTGTCATTCTTGTGTTTCATGACAAAACAAAACATGTTGAGATCAAATACTACTACATTAGAGATATGGTATTGAGGAAAGCTATTTAGTTGAGATACATTTGCATTGATGAGTAGATGGTTGATATTCTCACCAAGCCTCTCTCCAGAGTGAAGTTTGTGCATCTTTGAGACAAGCTTGGAGTTGTGGAGAGTGAAGCCCTTGCTAAGAGGGAGACTCAGCATCAGTGATTCTCTGTGATTTGCTTTAATGCATCTTTCTCAGTAATGGAGAAATTATAGGTGAAAGCCCTTGTTAATGCATCTTTCTCTGTGATAGAGAAATTTGAGGTGAAAGCCCTTGTTAATGCATCTTTCTTTGTGAGAGAGAAATTTGAGGTGAAAGCCCTTGTTTCCACCCTTTGGGAGTAGCCATGGTGGATGTCATGTTGGGGGACTCCATGACAACATCACGTTGAGAGACTCCGTGATGATTCCCTTGTACTTGTGTTTATCCACCCTCTGGGAGTAGCCATGGTGGACGTCATGTTGAGATAACGACATCACGTTGAGTGACTCTGTGATGGGCACTTGTGCACATGTTCTTTTCCATACATGGAAGTAGCCATGATAGACGATATCACGTTGAGTGACTCCGCGATGAGCTCTTTCCACATATGGGTGTAGCCATTGTGGTTGTCATGTTGAGAGACTCCATGACCTTGGATATCTGGAAGTATTTCTCCCTAGCTAAGAGGGAATGTTGATGTATAGCCGCGGGCCTCATACTTCCAACGGCGATGAGCAATAAATTCATATAGCTGTTGGCTATTCATTTATTGAAGATGATTTATTTACATGGTGGTACACCGCACTACCGCTAGTCAACCAACATGCCCTTGCGGCATGGTGGTATACTGCGCTACTGCCAGGCGGTAAGAAGGCTCTCGCGGTATGGCGGTACACCGCGCTACCGCCAAGCAGTAAGAAGGCTCCCGCGGTATGGCGATACCCCGCGCTACCACCAGGCAGTAAGAAGTCTCCTGCAGTATAGTGGTATACCACGCTACCGCACCTCTCTCACAATCATCCAGCGGTACAACGGTACAAGCATGAAAGGTTGTCAAGGCCGACATCATCTAAAAGGATTGTCATCTTTTGTTAAGTCACACCCCTTCATTTGAGGCTGACTTTGTATCTTGAAGGGATGTGTTTATTGGAAGTCCTCATCGATTTGTATATAATAGAGGTGCTGTTCAGTTCATTCAATTGAAGAGACAAGTGCAAATTCATCTACAACAAAAGTTCGATATTATTGTGTGAGATTGCATCAAGTGTGATGCTGATTGATTCGACCTTGTATTTTGCGTCATTGTAAAAGCGAATTGCTTTCCAGTATTCAATATATAAGAGATATATTGTTGCTGGGTTTTTCTCCCTCAAGTTGGAGGGTTTTCCCAAGGTATATGCTGTGTCAAATTGTTTAAAATTGTTTTATATCTGCTTATTTAATTTTTGATCCTAAAACTAACACTCTGAACTACTTTGATTAGGAGCTATTTGCTGTTAGACTTTGGTTGATTGATTAATTAGAATAGTTGATTGTTTAGTCAAACTGAATGTCACTCTAGTGAGATGCAAGCTTAACTTGGAGCTTTACTTGACACCTCTTTTAGTTTCTGTTACTTTTATATATTCTTAGTGCACTTGTCTATTTAAAGGGCACATATTCTAATTATTATTATGATGCATATAGATTGCTTTTATAAAATTTCATACCACTGTAGTGTATTTCTTTTTAATTTTAATAGAAGTTAGATGCATTATCAAGAGTTTAGATCTATGAATATTTGCTGTTCATATTTTCAGTAATATGTGTTTCTAGCTAAGTTACCGATTCGCCACTTGTAGCCTCTGGATACGATTCGATTCGTACCAGATTCGCAATTCGAGTACGGTATGATACAAATTCGGGCAGGATTCGAAATTTGCTTTGTGGATTCGCCTTGGATTCGATTCGCCACTGCGGATTCGACCAGGATACGCCATGAAGAATCCGTGACGAATCCAGGCATCAAAATGCCCAAGCTGCGGAAAAAGTTCACTTTTTGCATTTTTTAATTTTTTTTTGACCAACAATTGACTTAACAAAGCATAATCCATCATTGTGCAAGGCAGATTTAAGTTGGATGAGGCCTTTGTTTGTGTGCAAGGATGGTTTTCATTCCAAATATCTTTCCAAAGTTTGACGTAGTTATGTTTGTTTTTTTCCATGTCATTAGCCCCTAAGCAACATTGCCTCCCTTATTTGCTTTAATAGAGCTGCACCTTGCATGGCCAAGTTAGGTTATTGTATTGTATCGAATTCCCAAACATTAAGATATACTTTCATTGGATTCTTTAACTCCATGGTGTAGGTGGATTTGTATGCATCTTCCATGTCAATTTCATGACCAAGCTTGATTGAATAAATGGAGATTTTTTGAACTTTAACACTCGTGCTTTTTGTGGCCATGTGATTTTTGACCACAGTAAAAAGCAAAATCTAATGTAGCATCTAATGATGCTGATTTGTTTGGTGACCCATATGATTCAGATTGATCAATGATCAATAATGGCTGATTGTAAACACTTGACTTTTTATGTTTGAACTTTAATTTATAATTTTATATCATGACATTCGAGTAATCACTAATATTTTAATATTTGACTTCGTGACTATGAAAGTGGTGATGTATTTTTGCTATGTTATTAGACTATTAATATGGTGGTGTATTTTGAACTTAATTACTGCTGCAAATATGTATATATTTCTGATTTTTATATGTTTTTTGTATTGCCGTACCCAAGCCGTACCCAACCCTAATTTTTTTTTTGACTGAATCCCGTACCGGATTCGCGTACGCGTACCCGAATCCAAAAACAAATCGGTAACTTAGGTTTCTAGAATAGCATACTCAGATCTTTTGTTTTGATTTCAACGAGAACTAAGTCTTCTGAATGCAGAATCTTCTTACCATGGTCTGGAAATTAATAGGCCTTGCTTGGCAACAACACCTTTAAGCTAACTTGTCCTCTAAACTGATATGGATCAGCCCTCCTAGATTTTTTGACTTATCCCGTCAAGACATCACAGAAACAAAGGAAATCTATTTGCACAATTTTTAGAAGGCATCAGTTGAACCTCATGGTCTTCACCTCCATAAGAGTGTATTCCCTTGGACAGTCTTAACAAAGGGAATGCCCACTTAGACTCTCTCAAATCAGTTATAATTGGTGGGTTAAAACATGACAGTTACAACAAGGTGAGCTAGGACTTAGGATTTTTTGCATTTTGGGACATATCGAACAAGGCTCCAACATTGGCTCTTGTTTGGGGACGTATGTTCCAATGGGACATAGTGAGGATCCAAAAAATCTTTAGGATGCAAACCACACACACTCAAAGAGGGGATTGCGACAATCACACTTCATTTTGACCAACAAGTGTCAAGACTCTGGAATATTCCGAGACAAATTTTTTCGTTTTTTCAAATTTCAAATTACAACCAATGCACCCGTTAAGGTTAGCAGCTAAACCAAAACGTTGCTGAAGCAACTCTAACCAGAATGTACACCAGGATCCCGATATGGGCAAGGTGTGAGCATTGGTCAGAGGATCTTAATCAAAATGCTTATGCAAGAACTCTAACCAAGAATGGCGCCGATGATGGCGAGCATATGGTCAGAGGGTCTTCTATGCTAAGTACTGAAAGGGAACTCGACACCAAGTATGTGCTACCCAATCCAATATGGAGTTGAGGCGACCATATGGCGGAGTATTACAAATTACAATGCTTGAAAGAAAGAACTGAAATGCTGAAAGTACTCAACACCCAGAATGTGCTTTCTAACCCAGAGTGGGAAAGTAGCTACCATAGGGCGGAGGTAAATTAAATACAATAGCAAATGCGGAAAGTAAAGATGAGCATTACAATTTGATAAGCAAGATTATAACTGCTGTCAGTACTACTGCCAGCTTACAAATGTGAATATTGGCTGGTTAGTACTACTAACAGCCTTACAATATAATATATCTCCTGCAAGCACGATGGATTATAGTGATAATCAAACTGCTGAAATGTAGAGCTACTCCAGAATGATTAATATGACTAAGATAAACAATCCCAGCCCTATTAATAATTTTACTAAGTCTGATATGACAGATCTGCAGTTAAAATGGTGAAATCAGCAACTCCAGAACTCACTTAAATGCTCATATCTCTCTCAATACTCACTCATTTAACTTGAAATCAGTTGCAAAACATTCTAATGATGATGACAATGAAGATGGATCACAAAAACTTCTCACAAAGACCCCTATTTATTTTGCACGACTTCCAAAGCACTTACGAAGTGAAATTGCCTGCAAGCAAGGGCGATTTACTTTAGATAATTCATAGACTTCAAATAAAATTCTGGAAACTTGCACATATGGTCGCCCTACATAGGAAAATAGATTGGAACAGTACCCAGAACAATATTATTTCTGTTTCTTGAGTTGTGAGTAAAAACAACCTACAGCCATACAAATCAGCAACTCTAAAATTGACAGAAAATACAATAACTCAACTACGGAATGTGAGAAGAACCAACTACAATGAAAGGAAACCAACTACAACTAAACCTCTCAACTAGTTGCTGTCTTTCAAGCAAGAAGTCGAGCCAAGGCTAGGAGGCATTCATTCCTCGAAGCAATCCCAAAGCCAATCCGGCAGCATAACTTTGCAAATTCATCAGATGCCAAAATGAGGACCCAAAGCTCCCTTTTATAATTTTGAGAGGACCCTCCAGAAGCTTCCAGAAGGTGCACCCTAACTTCAAGATGTTTTTAGGGTTTTTGACTTGACCCATTCTTCCTTCAAAATGGCGTCCTTTTTCATGAAGGCAATTTTTCTTTAATTTAAAATTATCATTTCTCCAAAAGTTGGCGTCCCTTTTCCTCTTGAGCAATATTTGGCTTTTAGAAATATTAAAATATTTCCTCCATGTGAAAATACCCTTCAATGTCCCCCTTTTAAAACAATATTAATTCATGATGCTAGAACAAGGAATTATAATGTTAAATTATAACATTATAATATAAAATATTATATCACCATGGAAACGCATCAGAAGCCAAATTCAACCATACCGTCTGAACTGACGGCCAAAGTGGAGCCAACTGATTAGGAGTCAACAAGTCAACTGCTAAAAATAGAATTTACTAAAAATAGTAAATTCATGTAATTGCTCAGAATGTCGAACTGAAACCACCAATGCGAAGCTCTCAGAAAACCCAGAAGGAATTCGCAATCCAAGTTCAACAATTCCAAAAGAAGACTCCGCAAAAAGACGAAAACATCCTCCAAGAAGTTTGGAAACCCTGATTCGAGCTTCTGCTTATCCTACGAGTTTCCAGAAATAGGCTAAATCCAAATGAAGAGTGTAGGGCTAAATTGGGGACATTACAACTGTACAGAGGCACACATAGTACAACACAAAGACACAACAAAAAACAAGACACAATATGTATAGGGTAAACCAGTACTTACAGAGTCTCTACTAATCCCAATTATCATGAGTCAAAAACTTCACTAGTTCTTTTTTCCAAGTTCTTAAGGTAGTATGCACTGTCACCATACCCTTTAGCAAATTTATACAACCTCATCATGGGCCATATTCTTCTCCTTTAGGAAACTTGAGTAGCAGCCCATTTTGATTTTTTACTAACCTTAGCACATACCTTTGGAGTTGAAACTCAGGTGCTCCATGTTGACTATCATTCCATCTAGGGGGACAACTCAGGTTTTCTAGGCAAAACATTACATCTTTGCCTCTTTGATCAATTTGAAGGTAACAAAAGATGAGTGCAAATTAGAAATTTGCTTCACTAAACTCTCTTCTATACCCACATGCACACTGATATTTTCCGTAGATATCATTTGTCTTCTCATGGTGGATACCTCCATTTGTCATCATGCCATGCCCCTTTTTCTTGCCAATAAGCTTGCTTTATTTATTATTAAAAATATTGTTTTTAAACACTAATATATATTATATAAATATAAATATATAAATTAATATAATAATAATTTAAAAAAAAAAAAAAAGTGAAAAAATTCAAAGCTTAAAAGTGATGCTCAATTTGGGCCATGGAACCTAAGTCAAATTACGTATAAAGACAAGTCTTTGGATCATTTGGATTGTATGCAATTTTGGATAATTGAAAGTGGTTTTTGGAGTTTTCAAGTAGTTGATTTGCAAGGACAATATCCATTGGAGGTTGACTTAGAGGTGAAGTAGGTGACTGAAGTAACATCAATTAGATATTTCTAGTTGCCCATATCAATTTAGGTGTTTGGAGTCAAAGGTTGTGAAGGGTCAATTGGATAGCACCTATCTAGTGATCAACAATTGAAGGTGGAGGTTCAAGTTAGTGGACTATTGATCAATCTCTAGTGCCACACCTCATTAGCCACGCCTGTCCCCAGATTTGAAGTCATAATTTCCTAGCTTCACCATAAACACAATGACTTGTCTAATAATTTGGAGGCAAAGTTTAGGGATCATTTGCAACATAGCAATATTGAGCTTGGTCTAAGGTGTAATGAAATCCCCTATATAGATTTGTAGATTAGTGCTGCCACCACATCATTCCTATCGCCTAATTTGCACAACAAATCTAAATTTGGGTTACATACAAATATGTTATGTAATCTTTCACCAAGCTTAAATTCCCCAAGATATTTAAGTAGATCAGAGCCTTAGTGTTGCCAATGTGTGGATGAAATTATTGAATGCATGTAGTTGAGCTAGAGAGATTTGAGGGCTTTCAAAAGGGAGAGAAGGTTGGAGGACACACAAACAAAGATTATTGTTGGGAGAGGAGGTAGAGGTAAGAAAAAGGTGATAGGTTAGGGAGGCAAACTCGATGCCTTTATCTAAAAGCAGGAGCAGACGAATTAGTTGCTCATCCAGATGATACAATAGATGAATGCCACTCTAAATAGCATTAGGCCCACACAAAATCTAATAGGTGAAGGGAGTAACTCAATTGGCCTGACCAATTACAACAGGATTTCAGCTGGATCAGTAGCTAGACTCTTTCAACCCATCTCTTCACCCAAAGAAGAGGCACCACTTGAAGTAGAAGAGAAGAATCCAACAACATATGACTTCAATGCTTGCATGGATGAGTTCTGGATGTCAGAAATCAAATTACATTTGTAAATTATTGCAGTTTCAGATCTAGGAGTGGACCAAGAGTGTAAAAAATACCTACACAGCAACTCCATAGAGATTTGCAATAGAAATTGAGTAGGTTGACTATTCTCCTTTTCGATGGATTTGGAACAAGTATTGCATGAGCTTGGGTCCAAAAGTTGAACACCTATCTTTCACTCAACCCTATGTTGGAAGAGGAACCAATCAAATTTGCAATTCTTCATTTGGGGGGAATATCCCACAAATTGTGGCACCAAAAGAATGATGCCACAACAAGGACATAGTCACATTGTGACGAATGCTGATTTTACACAGACTTGTAGATAGATTTGATAGGAAGGACCCCAATATACATTTTAGGGAATTGGCCTAGTTGAGACAGCATGGCACAATAGATGAATATGTAGTAGAAGTCTAACGAGTATTAATTATGGTTTCAAATGTGTTAGAGAGGAGGCTCATTGTCTTATTTGTAGAGGGACTAATTGAACCAATCGAGAGTTTGGTAAAGGCATTTGACCTAGTATCTCTACAAGATGTCAACAAGAGTGTTAAATTTGGAGTATTTAGTGACGAAGAACAAGTTTTATTCAAAGAATGCACCATCTGGTCAGCATAAGAAACCTTTTCATAAGGTTTTCCCTCAACGAAAGACACTACCTCCTAAACCAAGCAATATGGTAGAGTCTAAAAACATTTTTTGAAGGAAAAAATGTGTTCTTTTGTAGAGAGCCTTGGGAGCCCGGACACAAATGCTTGGCAAAGGGACAAGTAGACTACATAGAAGTGATTTTTGATGAGGATTAAGAGGTGGAATAGCTCGAACCCAAGGTTTTAGTTGAGGTGGAACATGAGCGTAAGGGAGGGAAAACAACTATTTTGTTTGAAAACAAAACTAGCTATTTCCAGGGGTGAACTGAAATTCTCGGGTTGGGGGGAATTACAGTTGGGTGGGGAGTTTAAGGGCTGCCACCAACCCCTTCATTACCCTTGGTGGTAAGATGCCCTCTCCTCATAATCAAGTCTACTAGGTCCCCTAGGGCGTTGAGTCATGCATCCTATGGCCAGTCTAAGGATTTTGTAGGGTCTAGAAGAGAATTATGAAGAGTCATTAGGAGGCACATTGGCTACACTTTTGGGAGCACCCGTGTATCATCCTTTATGAGTTAGAGGAGTTTTACAAGGGCTTAAAGTGATGGTCTTGATGGATAGTAGGGCTACCCACAATTTCATTGATGAGGGTTTGGTGACTAGAATAGGATTTAGGACAATTGATTTTGAGGGATTCAATGTTATAGTGGCTGATGGGTTTACTATTCCATGCATTCAACTTCTTGATATGACTCTGAGGAGACATGGGTCCATTTGCTTCTTTTGTGGTTTTGGTTAAGAAGAAGGATGTTACTATGAGGATGTGCATTGACTATAGAGCCTTCAACAAGAAGACAATCAAGAACCACTAACCCATTCCTAGGATAAATGAGTTGATAGATGAGCTTCATTATGTGGTGTACTTCTCCAAAATTGATCTATGATTAGGGTATCATCAAAGAAGGCTAAGAGACGAGGATGCGCATAAGACAACTTTTAGGTGTCATTATGGGCATTAAGAGTTCTTGGTGATGCTGCTTGGGTTGACAAATGCACCAACCACATTTAAGACTTGCATGAATTAGGTATTTATGAAGCAATTGAGGAAATTTGTACTAGTTTTGTTTGATGACATGTTGATTTATAGTAATACATGGGAGGATCATTTGAGACACATAAATGAGGTACTTGATTTTCTAGAGTAGCAATCGTTCTTTGCCAAGGTATCAAAATGTGAGTTTGGGTTGACAAAGATATATTATCTAGGGTATAAAATTTGTGCCCAAGGGGTTAGCATGGATGATGAGAAGATTAAGAAGTAATGGATTGGCCTCCATCTAAGATTATAACACACTTGAGAGGGTTTTTTGGTTGTTGCAGTTATTACAAGAGGTTTGTTAAGGGTTTTTTGCAGCTAGCTGCCCCGTTGATAGACTTGACAAAGAAGGGAGCTTTCACTTGGAGTGATTCAACACAAAGAGCTTTTGATAAGCACAAGAAGGTAATGAGCTCATGTCTTGGTTATGATATTCTAGATTTTTCATTTCCTTTTGTTTTAGAGTGATGATTCAAGAGAGGGGACTATAGTGGTTTTGATGCAAAACAAACACCTGATAGCATTTGAGATTAGGAAGCTTAAGTTGTTAGAGAGAATTTTTTCTATCTACAACAAGGAGATGCTAGCCATCATGCATGCACTAACCAAGTTTGGGCAGTATTTGGTTTGTGAGAGATTTGTGGTGAAAGTAGATCATAATAGTTTGAAGTTCTTGCTCAATCAAAATGATTTGTATGATAGATAGCAAAAGTGAGAAAGGAAGCTATATGCCTATGATTTTGACATTGAGTATGCTAAAGGGAAGAACAATGTTGTAGTTGATGCTTTATCTAGGAAGCCTTATTTGTGTTCCACGACTGATATATTTGTTGATTGGAGGGTTTCCATAATAGATGAGGATGCCATAAACACATTTGCTAGTGGTATATTTGATGTTAAGCTAAAGATGACGGGTACAGGGTGGTTGATGAGCTCATCCTTAGTGTATCTTGTTCTAAAATCAAAGATGAAGGAGAAAATTTTGAGAGCATGTCCTGACACACCATTAGCTGGTCACCCGGGGTATTACAAGACATACAAGTAGGTGAGAGCATTCTTCATGGAAAGGACTCAAGTGTGATGTTTTGAGGCATGCTAGAGAGTGTTTAGCTTGTCAATAGAACAAAACAAAACATTTATTTCCAATTGGATTATTGCAACGGGCCTTCTTAGAGTATAGGGTGAGGATTTTATTTTCGTGTTAGTGGATAGACTAATGAAGTATCCTTATTTTTATGCTATGTCTTCATAACACAAGACTCCTTCATTCATTGCCTACATATATCTCTTCTTGTGGTAGGGGCTGAAGTAATTGGGCTTTATACATCAAATTTGCATCTTTCGAATCTTAATGTTCATGAGCTAGTAGCACCTCTTTCTTCTTCACTACATATTGTTATTGGATTATTCTCTCTCTATCACCTTCTTTGTAACATTGCTACTTTTGATCTTATCCTCTACCTACTGTGATTTCTTATTGTTGCCCATGGAATTTCTCTTTGATCTAGCAGCAACATCATTTCATGTAGGCATTTGCTTATCTCTCAACTGATATCCATTTATAATCTGCACTATTGTTGCATTTGTATGGGCTGTCATGTCTTCACATCGTGGCTTGGACTTATTAGTTGGCTTTACGAGTTCCTTTGGATATTATATATTGTGAGGAGGCAACTCATACTTTTTTGCATTAGCGCTACACTTTCTTGAAATTCCATACAATTGCATCATAATCAATAGACTAATCTTCTCCTTTCAAGAAGTCACATACTAATGCATCATACATATGATCCTCATCTTCATAGTATTGAGAACATTCTTCCTCATAAGGAAGATTTGCCTCTCTGCTCAATGAGAGGGTATTTGGATTTCTAAGGGTGACAAATTGAGTTCTTTGCAATTCTACTTCTGCAAGAAGTTGCTGATGTTCTTGCTCAAGGTGATACAACACCCCTTATTCATATTGAAGTTTTTTACATTATAGGATATATCCCTATCACTTCCACTAACAATCATGTCAGATCTATCCCCATCACTTCCTCTAATAGTCTCATTGTTTATTTGTATCTGAGCACTCGTATCAACTTATTCTCCATATGACAAATTGGGAGGAAGTAGATACTAGCCAATATCATGTATTTCTATAATGTTCTCATTTTTAGGTTCCCTTGCAATGCAGTTGACATTGACCTTGTGGATGTGTCAACATTATGGGAGGAGTCATTTGGTGATTCCAATGAAGCTCAGGTGGTCTGGACTCTGGAGGACTCATATGCCACTTTTTGGGGTGATTTTTGGCTTCTAGTGTGCTCTCCAAGAATTTTGGAGAAAGCACCTATCTATAGAAAGTCGTCCGGTTGGCTCCGTTTATCATTATTCATCATCAGGACCACTCCAATGCAGTCCGTTTTCGATTCCGATGCATTACGACAGTTTCTGCAAAATGAGTATATTAATGGCTTTATTTTAATTATTTTACTAAGGTTGCCAAATATTATTTAAAATATTAAAAAACACCTTAATGTTATAGCTCGTCGAAACTAGGATGAAATGTTCTAAATCATGGATGTATTAAACAGGGACCTTGCATGTCAAATTATCATTATTTTAATAAAAAGGTCTTTTTCGGAGCTAAAGGGGAGTTTAAATTAAAAAGTGAATTTTAAATAGAAGCTTCTGGAGAGTTTGGCTGAAAATGTATAAAAGGAGGTTACGAGAGCTCATTTGCATAGGTGGATTTTGATATGAGAACACTTATATTGTTGGAGGAGCTTTCTTCAGTAGGGTTTGTGGGGACGAAATCCCTGACAGGTGACATCTCCGACGTTGGTGAGAGATCCAATCTTGGGGATTGATGGTAATTGCCATTTAGGAATCATTCTTGAGATTTATTGTGGAGTTTTTTAAGGTTTTCAGTTTTGAATCTTTAGAGTTTTTGGGTCAGCAAGGTTGTGAAGTTATTTGCAAATCAGAAATTCTTCTTCTTGCTGGTTGCCCCTTTGCAGGACAGGCCGTACCTCCTCTTCATTGCATTTGTAGACATTATTTGGTGATTTATATGGCATACAGAGCAATGGTTGAGTGAAGACGGGTTAGGCGTTGGGTTTTGAGGCAGATTGGCAAATTTATTTTGCATTTCCAGCTTAAGTGTCCCCTTTCAAGCGACATTTTCATGACTTAGCCTTTCCTTGGGAACCCGGAGGCTAGTCGGAAGTTAAAATTAGGGTTTCCTAATTTTGAGGAGGTCATTGCTCGGAGATGATAGTTTTAATGGCGGATTCCTTCTGGGTTTTCAGAGGGCTTCGCAGTGGTATGTTCGTCTCAGCATTCAGAGTACTTTTTGGAATTTACTATTTTTAGTAAATTCTATTTTTGGCAGCTTGTCAGATGATGTTCAGCTCGGTTGACTTCCTGTTTCAGTGGTCAGATGTTTGGCTCAGTTTTGGCTTCAGTGCATCCCGGAGGGATAAGCTAAGTTATTTCATTAAAAGGCACATTTAAATATTATATTTTAATGTTGACCTTGGGCCTAGACTTAATAACTTAATGTTGTGTTTAAAAGGTGGGTCCTTGAGGGTGGCGCCCTCATTGAGAAATGATTTAATATTTCTCTAAGTCAAAACAAAGGTTTGAGGGGCGCTTATTTCAAAAAGATGATATTTAATTAAAATATCAATTCTTAATGCCTTGAAGAGAAAGTACGCCTTCTTGAGGAGATGAAGGTTTTGACCTAAAAGCAAATTCTAGGGTTTCGTGAAGTCAAGCGAAAATTATAAAAAGGGAGTCTTGTGCATCATTTTGGTCATCTTGGAAAATACACCGTTATGCAGCCGGATTGATTCTGGATTGCTTCGAGGGATGAAGACCTCCTAGTTTGGGCATCGTTTCATGTTTGCAAGACAACATCTAGCGGTGATTTATTGTACTGTGAGTTGCATTTGAGTTCGTGCATTATAAGCATTATTGTAATCATTTAGTTTTCTGTTTCCTGCATATTAGAGGTTTCCTAGGTTGCATTTCTCATACAGCAGATTGCATGTTTCACTCATAGCTTGAAAATAACAAAAAAATTAGTTCTGGGTACTTCTCATATCTCTTTGTTAGGCCTAGGCGCCTCATTGTTTAAAGTTGCAGATTTTATTTTGGAAGCATTAATTTTTAAAAGAAAATCGAATTTCTCAGCAGGCCGTACCATTGTACTTGCTTTGAAATTCGTGCATTTTTCATTAAGGGCATTTTGAGTCTATTTCTTCATATCATCTTGAGCGCCATTTTGTTGGGAGCCTTATGGTTTAGGAATCACTTCATTTGAGCAAGGGAATAGGGAGTTGTGAGCATTTCTATGTTTTCCTAGACTGCTGTTTTTAACCAGGTATTGGAGATTTGTGAAAAACAGAAAAACAGCTTGTCAATCATCAAAAGTTGTAATGGTTTCATATGGCTTCTTGAACTCAGTCAAGAAGAGATTTTATTGTGTTGTATGATTCATCTATTCCGCTCTAACATCTTGACAGGCATATAATATGAAATTGTAAACTGTCCAGTAGTACTGGCAGTCACTCTCCAGCTTATTGCTTTGAATTTGTATTGCTCCATTTCATTGAAGTTGTAATAGATAGATCTCCGCCCTATGGTCGCTACTATCCCACTCCGGGTTAGAAAGCACATTCTGGGTGTTGAGGGTTTTCAGCTTTCAGCAATTTCCTTCAAGCAGTAGATTTTGTATTCAGCATTTTCTTTCAAGCAGTAGATTTTGTAATCACTCCGTCATATGGTCGCCCCTCACTCCACATTGGATTGGGTAGCACATACTTGACGTTGAGTTCCCTTCTGCAAGTAGAGTAGAAGATCCTCTGACCAATGCTCACCCTCAGCGGTGCCATTCTGGTTAGAGTTGCTTCCTGCACGTTTCGGTTTTCTCATCTAACCTTAACGGGTGCACTGTTTGTAATCTGTTAACTGAAAAACGAAAAAAAAATTTGGCTCGGCATATTTCATTGTCCTTGGACCATACCATTCCCAATTGAGAATTTAAGCATCAAAGATGCCTAGGGTTTGATACTCTTTCTACCTCTATTTGGTGGTGTTCATCTCTCAATTCGTGGATAGCAGGTTACAAAGTGTTTTCCAGCTATTCCTTGACTGTGTCGTCCAAATTTGAGGGTCTTAGTTCGGTGTTTTCAACTACAGCCTCTTGTCAAAGTTGTAAACAATTTATGGGTATGTTAGTTCTAGATATGTAATGGTATTTTATGAACTGGGTTGCGGTTGTAATCATTGACCTGAAATGCCACTTAGTAACAAGGACAAGTCCTGATCCCTCAGAAAGATTCCCTAATCATCCTGTTAGCCTACGGGAACTGCTGTAATAAACTAACCCTGCTCCTCGAGCCACTGGCTAGGAAGGGGACATTACATTGACCCACGCCCAAGGGAACCCTAAAAATGACTTCTAAATCACTCTAAACACCTAAACTACCTCATTCTTATTCATTTGTTTTGCAAACAAGCATTTCCATTCCAAGAGGTTGAGCATTCAGTTTTGCTTGTTGGATTGACAAAAGGAGTTGAAGATTGATCATTGAAGCTTCTACAAACGATTGCATTACCATTCCTACACATTTGCCAGTGTTCATTGGCTGCCACAAAGATTGTTGAAGGATATTTTTGCAAAGAGGTAAGTTTTTTTCATTTTTTCTTCCATTTTTTTGTTTTACAAACATGAAACTTTGTTTTGTTTAATTTTATCTATGTTTTTCCATTCTTCTATGAATGTATGAAAGATTCAAAAGAGCTAGATTTTATAAATCATATTTTGTTTTCAAGTTTTTTGTTTTTGTTTTGAATGTGTTGTTTGCGAAAAAATGTGCCATAGGAATCACAATGTCAACTGGTTCTACCTCCGCAACTAAATCAAAGTTCAAAATAGATCCGAGTTCTCCTCCGTGGAAGTATGTTGAAATGATACAATCGGTTCTAGGTGGTGGTGGTTACATTTGGAAAGGCAATGGATGTGATGTTCAATATTCTAATTCATATTTTAGGGTGAAAGCACATTTATGTGGAATACCTGGAAAAGGCATCAAAGTTTGCCCTGGAAAGGACAATGTACCTATTCCATCTGAGACAGTTATAGGATACATTATGGAGCAAGAAGCAGCAGATGAATGGGAAGCCCATAAATCCAATTACCCCTTATTAAAAAAAAATCAAAAGGAATGCTGCCCCCATCTAATTCCAATATTGTGGTAGAAGACCGCCCATTTTTGGCCACTCCAGATCCTCAAGCTCAAAGTGTACAACCCATTGCAAACAAAAGAACAATGGGGGCCTTTGCAACTAGCATTTCAAAATGAGAGTAGAGCCATTGCCAACCAAAATGTAGCAAGATGTATATATGCAAATGGAATAGTTTTTAATGTTGTTCGTTCTCCATATTGGAAAGAGATGTTAGGAATAGTTAATGTAGCTCCAAAAGGGTACAAGGGCCCAGGGTATGAGAAGGTGCATGGCACCTTATTTGAAAAAGAGGTCACGTTGGTTGAAGGCTCATTGAAGCCCATAAGGGATTCATGGATTGAGACAGGTGTGTCCATTGTTTCAGATGGTTGGAAGGATTCAAAAAATTGGCCCTTGATAAATGTCATAGCGGTGTCCCCTAAAGGGGCAATGTTTTTAAATGCCGTGGATTGTGAGGGGCAAGTAAAAGATGGACAATTCATTGCTAATATTCTTAGTGCAGCCATTGAGGACGTGGGACCCCACAACGTTGTTCAAGTTGTAACAGACAACACCAAGAATTGTAGAGCTGCAGGGTTGTTGGTTGAGGAATGATATTCACATATCTTTTGGACACCTTGTATGGTCCACTCACTCAATCTTATGCTACAAAAGATTGGGAATAAAATTGCTTGGATCAAAGAATTATTTGCAGAGGCAGAGGACATCTAGATGTTCATCACCAACCACCACATGTCTCAAGGAATCTTAAGATCATTTTCAAAATTGGAGCTATTGAAGGTAAGTGAAGTAATATTTACATTTTCATAATTTGATAAATTGATTGTGTATTCTAATTCTTCTTGAAAGTTTAATTTTAAATTTTTATTATTTTTTAAAATTTGCAATAGGTTGTAGAGACCCGCTTTGCCTCTAACACAATCGTCTTGAGACGACTTGTGAAAGTTAGAGAGGCACTTTCTAGCATGGTGATTAGCAACAATTGGTTTATATGGAGGCAATGCAGCACTGAAAGGGCAACAAAAATTAAGAAGATGATATTAGATGACTCATGGTGGGATCGTGTGGATTATCTCCTTAGTTTCACCGAGCCCATTTTGAGTATGATTCGCTATATTGACATGGACAAGCCATGCATTGGAGAGATATATGATGGAATCGATTCAACGCTTGAGAAGATGAAGTGCACCATCAATGCAAAAGAGCAAGACCCTGAGGAGACTTTCTTTAGACAAGTGCAAGAAATTGTTGAAGAAATATGGAACAAAATGACAACTCCATTACATTTTCTTTCCTGTGCATTGTCTCCAAAATACTATAGTAGTTAGATTCTTTCTGTGCCAGGAAGGCTTCCTCCATATAGAGATTTTGAAGTGGTTGAAGGGTACAAGGCAACATTCATGACTTTTCCCTGATCTTGAATTGCAAGGTATAGTCACAAATAAGCTCATTGATTTTGTGCACTCAAATGGGCAAGGTGTAGATGCTATTTGTGATAGGTTCTTAAAGGATGCTCATAGTTGGTGGTACTTCCATGGCCAATCCTTTCAACATATGCAGCCCTTCGCAATCAAAATTTTGAACGATGAATATTTATCATGCATGTTTTAAATGACATTCAAGTTTATGGTGGTTTTGTTGTTTATATGATGTTATGTGATATTCTAATCCCGATCCATGCTTCTAGGGTGCATATATATATATACATGTTTTTTGTACTAACGAACTAAACCCCCCCAAAATTTTTTTCATCAAACCCACGAACAAAACCCCCAAACCCAGACTCGAACTTGTACCAAAACCGACAACTTAGCTTATCTTCATCTTGCACCCATGTTTGTGATAGTAGATTTAATTTCAGTGACAGTTATATAGTGGGAGTGCAAGGTGTTGGAAATGAGAGAGCTAATGTTAACTTTGTTGAGCTAACCTCTATGGTGCCTCGAATGGGTTCTTTTGAATAGTAATTCCTTGAGGAATGGATTGAGTTTTTGCGGTATTTGATTGCCCTTCTTGCAAGTGGAACTCAGGTCACTGGTGTTGGAGTCCAGTAGGTCAATGCTTTGAAAACATGGAACTACAACCCTCCTAGGTTGACTTGGGACCCTAGGATCATATTTGGTTTGGTTGGGATTAGTATGGTGTTTTGGGGGTTGAGTTGGCATTGCTCGAGGACAAGCAATCTTTGGGGAGGGCGGACTGTAATGTTCCCATCTTCAAGTTCCCTTGCAGTGTAGGTTACACTGACCTTGTGGATGTGTGTCAACATTATGGGAGGAGTCATTTGGTGATTCCAATGAGCTCAGGTGGTCTGGAAGACTCATTTTGCGGAAACTATCAAAATGCATCGAAATCGAAAACAGACTGCATTGGAGTGATCCCAATGATGAAGAATGATAAACAGAGACAATCAGATGACTTTCTATAAATAGATGCTCTCTCCAAGATTCTTGGAGAGCACACTAGAAGCCAAAAATCATGAATGTATTAAACGGGGACCTTGTGTGTCAAATTATCATCATTTTAATAAAAAGGTTTTTTTTCAGAGCTAAAGGGGAGTTTAAATTAAAAAGTGAATTTTAAATAGAAGCTTTTGGAGAGTTTGGCTGAAAAAGTATAAAAGGAGGTTATGAGAGCTCATTTACATAGGTGGATCTTGATATGAGAACACTTCTATTGCTGGAGGAGCTTTCTTCAGTAGGGTTTGTGGGGACAAAATCCCTTGTAGGTGACATTTTTGACATTGGTGAGAGATCCAATCTTGGGGATTGATGGGGATTGCCATTCAGGAATCACTCTTGAGCTTTATTGTGGAGCTTTTGAAGGTTTTTCAGTTTTTGAATTTGTGATTAGTGATTTTTTTAGTGGCTAATATTTGCCAATTGGGCTAATAGTTGAAATTTTGGAATCCAAAATTGGCTAATAATTTGAGATATAACATGACTTGAATCGCCACATTTTTACAAAAAATTATTATAGTCTTATTTAAATCGCCAAAGAAATTATTTTATTAAAAAATTTAACTAAAAAATTCGCCACAATATTCGATACATGATTAGATTAGATTAGCCTAAATATTATAAATTATAGTAGAAACCTATATTAATTCACCAGTAGTATATCATAATTATTAGTTGCTTGAGGACCATATTTCTAATCTTTAATTTCTACCATTTATTTATAGTATAAGCTAATGGCCCTTATTGTATTGCATGAGGTAAAATGTACCCACAACTTGTAATGCTCATGGGACCCACAATTTTGGGTCTTATGAGCATTATAGAATGTGGGTACATTTTACCTCAGAGAGTACAATGAGGGTCGTTAAGTCAATGATCTAAAATAAATTTTGAGCCCCATGAGAATTACATATTGTGGGTACATTTTACCTTGTAGAATATAATGAGGGCCATTATACTATATTTTAAAACAATGGTGGCAAGTAAATATTATTGTTTACCCCTTAAATCCATCAATAATTTCCACCCTTGGGACCCTACTTTTCCATGAGAATTCTTTTTAGATTTGATGGATTTGCCATCTTGATTAATGTATTTTCCTATTATTTTTCAAGATTCACCAAAATTTTCTACAAAATTTTTAGTGATGTAAAAAATTGCCAATAAAATTAATATTTTTTTCCAACAAAATGAAAGATTCGCCAATAGAAATTAATATTTTTTCCTAAAAAAATGAAAGATTCGCCAGTTTTTTATATCTTTTTTGGAGGGGGTTTCTTAAAGTTATCACTGTTTGTGATGTCCCCAAAATTGGACCAATTAATTAAATATTAAAATGGCCTTTGTTTGCTTTAAAAGACCTTTTAACTATTTAATTAATTAATTATATGAAGACTTTATAAAAATCATTAATAACCATTTATACTTTATTAAGTCTTTAAATAACAATTCGGTTGGTTCAATTGAATATGGCAAAGATATATTGGGCTTTGGTGGATTGAAGGGGTATCACGAAAGATTGAATTTTGTATAGTTTTGACAATAATGAGTCTGAGAACCAAAACTCTCAAAACTTGACTATCATGCTTGTACGGAAACCTGGGTGTGATGGAAGATAAGTCGAGTGGGGTTTTAAGAGAATCCTGTTATCAGGATTTGGCATATTGTTGGAGTCCGACGATCTGGGCTGGACCTTCAGGGGATACATTTCCTAGTTGCTAATATCACCGATATTATCGTGGAAGAACTATCACACGGATTTCTCATACATGATTGATATTATAATCGTGTTGGACTAGGCACGTGAGTTGGCACGTCGGCATCGATGATCATATACCTTAAGACTGTCCATGCTACTGCTATTATCATTTGTATTATTGCAAGCGCTGATGGAGAACTCGATTATTAGTGTCTAATATTTTGAGTCTCTAGCATCCGGATTACTAATATCTTTGTGCATATTTCTTCATGGCAACCTACGACTGGAGTGTGTTTGGTGTTATTGTCGGGTTCAATCAACAAAGAAGCGACCACTTTAGTAATTGTACCCAGTTTGGAAGATATTGGGCATATGTGAGTTTCATCTATCTACTGTTGTTTATTCGATTCTGAAGATAATTCTATGATACTGACTCCTTTGCTATTGGGCCGGCATATAAGCGTGACATTACCTTTGATTCTATTGCACGGGCTTATCATTGATTGCCTTGACTCAATGTTGGAAGGAGTTTAATGTCATTATCAGCAACTACAGGAATTGGCGAAATTACTGTATGCAGAAGATAATCATTAATCCTGTATGATGTTCATGTCTTTTGTGGCGCTGATGTATATTTCTTTATATTGGTCGAGTAACTGTGAAGCATGGGTACACATCGGGCATTAATACTCAGTCGAAACCAATGGTTGTTGCTGGAGCGTCAGACTTGATCATGGGTATGTTTGTAACAATCTCTGAGTCTGTCTGAAATCCTCTATACAATCTGAGTATGTATGTTATCGAAGTGTTTATAACTATCTTAATACAACCCTCTATTTTGGTTGTTGGAATGACTGCATGGGGAACTGTATGAACACTGTAATGAATGAATAATCTGAAGCTGAACATTCCCTGCTCTAATTCCCATTGTTTATCTGAAATGATTATTTTACTTAATCAGAAGTTCTGAATGATGTTCTGGAATCAATTGAGTTAACCGGTTCAAATAATCTATTTCTTTAGTTTACAACATACCTTCTGTGCAAATGTTCACTTACAAACTGTTCAAGTCCTACTAGCAAACTACAGTTGTTGCTATATATATTGGGAAGGGAACATCACAGAATCTTTTAAGTTTTTGGGTCAGCAGGGTTGTGAAGTTATTTGCAAATCAGAAATTCTTCTTCTTGCTGGTCACCCCTTTCTAGGACAGGTCGTACCTCCTCTTCATTGCATTTGCAGTCATTATTTGGTGATTTATATGGCATATGAAGCAATGGCTGAGTGAAGAAGGGTTAGGCGTTGGGTTTTGATGCAGATTGGCACATTTATTTTGCATTTCTAGCTTGTCCTTGGGCCGTACCATTCCCAGCTTGGACGTGGGAGCTTGAGCAGCAAAGACGCCTAGGGTTTGATACTCTTTCTACCTCTATTTGGTGGCGTTCATCTCTGAATTCATGTACATTTGGCTACAAAGTGTTTTCCAGCTATTCCTTGACTGTGGCCTCCAAATTTGATTGTCTTAGTTCGGTGTTTTCAACTACAGCCTCTTGTCAAAGTTGCAAACAATTTATGGGTATGTTAGTTCTAGATATGTAATGGTTTTTTGTGAACTGGGTTGTGGTTGTAATCAAGAAATTCTCTATATTTTGAATGAAATACAAATCTGGAATTTTTTGCTAGTTGTAACATTGGGAAGTTGTGAAATTTCTGAGTTTTTATTTGCTGCAAGTTATTATTATTTCTGCACTTTATCTCCAATTGCAAATCATCAAAAACATTGCGAAAACTCAAAAACAAATCTAGAAAACAAGGCAAAACAAGGCACATATTACCGTGTTATGAGAGTAGAAGATCTTGCCAGCCTGTTGGGTTCTGTTTCACGTTCAGATTTCATTTGTTGATTTCATGGATATTAAGATAAAGTATGATCAGAGATTGCAAAGGGAAAAGGAAAATTTGTGTGGGAAGCTTTACTTTGCAGGTATGAGACTTGAAGATCCATCTCAGTCAAAAGAAGTTCTTAGTTTTTGGAGGAAGTTGAAACTTGTCTAAAAATGGTTGATCAATCACCCTGTATAGAGACTTTTCCCCTTGCTATTCCTACCCTTAAAAATGAAAATATTCATCTCTTATATAGAGTCACCACCACACTTTGTAGTGACCTTTGTACTCCTTGGAAGTTGAAACCAACAACTAGATAAAGACACATTTTATCATGGCCCCATTGGTCCAGCGGACCAGCATGCTTTTTTGTATCACCTTGCAAGTTAGGACTCAACAAATCACTTTTCCAAGTAACTCCCTTTGAGGAAATGGTCATCCTGTTTTTCTGCTTGAATTGTTGTAGTAAATGAATCTCAGAACGACACCTAGAGTGTGCAAGATACCTTTATATTGATGTTTAACTTTAGATGATTGGAGCAGTGCTGTAGAGTTTGAACCTGCATATGCATGAACCATTGTGTAAGATGTAGAGGAAGGAATTAAGCTTAGAATGGTAACACTTAACAAGTTTGTATAGAAATAAGGAGAAAATTTCAATTACTTTCCATTAACGACCAAATTTGGTCAATGGGACTTGACATCAGAAAGTATTAGGATGAAAAGAACCCTAGCCTCTGGAAATGAACTTAACACAAAATACTAAAATAAGGTACAAAGGAAATAGATTGCTTTCTGGTAGAGTGTTGGCATAACAGGGTTCTGAGTTCTAAACTTTTTTGGTAGGAGAAACATGCTAAAAAGGAAAACATTTAAAACTATGAAAGTGTATGCTGTAGTGGACATAACAAGAAATTCTCATTCTAGTGTTAGGTGCTATCCATAGACATAGGATTAAGTATTGCACTGTTCTGTAGAATAATGATGTCCTGCAGCTGTTTCTAAGGTTGATTCAACAGTTTTGGAAAAGCAATACACCCTTTAGGAAAAAAAGGAATTTGTAAGGGGCGAGAAGCTTAGTGGTAGAGCATGCTCATGGAAGGTTCTAGGTTTGAGTCCTTGCTGACCTATGCTTTTCAACTTGGCATTAGAGCTGGGCTAGTTGAGCTCAAGTTGATGCATGGCTTTTTGTGGGAGTGGATGAGGGGGAATGAAGTAAGTTGTGCAAAGCTCAATCCACTGTCCCAAACTCCAAAATAAAAATAGACTGTGAGGGGGCAATAGCTCAGTGGTAGAGCACTCCGACATTTCAATGGAAGGTCATAAGTTCTAGCTATAGCTGGTTCATGCTTTTCAACAAATGGATGCTATAGTTTTTATTTTTTCCTTCCTTATCTGTTTGTGCATCTTTGCCAAATGTTTTATTTATTTGGATACTCAGCTACATTAGAAAATAGTAGGATAAAAAGAATCCTAGCCTCTGAAAATTAACTAAACAGTAAATACTAAAACATGGTACAACGGAAATAGTTACTTTTGGGTAGAGTGTTGGCACATCAGGGTTCTGAGTTCTAAACTTTTTTGGTTGGAGAACCATGCAAGAAAGATAGATATCAAACCATCAAAGGGTATTCTGTAATGGACATAATAAAAAAATCTCATTCTAGTGTTAGGAACTATCCATAGACATAGGATTAACCAATTAAGTATTGCACTTTTCTGTAGCAAATTGATGTCTTGTAGCTGTTTCTAAGATTAATTCAAGAGTGTTGGAAAACCAAACCACACTCAGAAAAAATAGAATTTGTGAGAGGTGAGTAGATCAGTAGTAGAGCACATGAACATGCTAATGGAAGGTCGTAGGTTTGAGTCCAAGCTGATCCATTGTTTTCAACATGGCATCAGAGCCAGGCTAGTTAAATTCAAGCTGGTGCATGGCTTTGGGTAGGGGAAGGAAGGTGTTCGAATTTCAATCCACTCTCCCACACTCCAAAATAAAAAGAACCAATGACGGCGAAATTTCAGTGGTAGAGCGCCCAGCATTTCAATTGAAGATCCTAAGTTTGACAGAGTGCCGGTTCATGCTTTTCAACAAATGGATGGGCTATGGTTTGCTTTTCTGTTTTCTTGTCTTTCTGAGCATCTTTGCAAACTCTTTTATTTATTTGGATGTTGCTATCTCAAAAATATAAGGAAAATGTCATGGGTATTGTTTAAAATGATTATTCAGTAGTACAAGTGATTGAAGGTTGTTTATTTTAGTCAATTTCAATTCCCCGGTTGGCCAAATTGTTATTCTGAAAATTTTCATGTGGATAGTGCACTTCAGGTGTATGAAAATCTAGTAAAATTTAATTGGAAGTACTCCAAAACTGATCTGAATGTTCATTCTAGGCTCCTTCTGTTGTCTTCATTGATGAACTGGATGCTGTTGGAAGAACT